>JACBKR010003957.1:0-26536 GCA_014218235.1 Colocasia esculenta
AAAGTTATCCCAAAAGCTCACAAATTTTTCAAAACTCAAATCAAAAATTTTCATAGGCCAGGTCGACACCATCCTATCCCGTGTCGACACACTCCTAGGTCAGGTCGACACTACTTTCTTCCTGTGTCGACACTGCCCTCTTGCCAGAACCTTTTAAATCGTGGGCTCCGGATAAACCTTGTTGTTCCTGCGGGGTATTGCACCACTGCAAACCCCTTTTAGGCATCAGGTCGACCCGACGATGCTCTTCTTCTCATTTCCGGCAAGAAATCCACACATTTCTCCCTCGATCAAAACCCTTTCTCATCATCTCTCTCTTCTCCTTCATCAAATCCCGATTCCACTCCATTCTTGTAACCATGGTGAGAAAGATGGGTCCTCGCCGTGGAGCAAGATCTCAGGCTTCGTCCAGGCCAGTTCCGGCAGAGGATGTTGTTCTTCAGTTCGAAAGAAGAACCAAAAGAAGGAATGACCCTGCAGAGCAACCAGGGTCCTCCTCTGCACCTAAGCCAGCAGCCAAGAGAGGTAGACCCTCTTCTTCAGGCAGAGGTAGGGTTTCTAGACCAGAGAATCCGGGCTCCCCTTCTGGAGATTCTTCAGAGTCATCATCTTCATCTTCGTCTGAGTCTTCCAAACCTCAAGACCCACTACTGAAGCCAAGCTCATTCTAAAGCCCAGGATAGTGACTTATCAGACATTTAGCTAACAGACTCATTTCCAGAAATTCAGACCTATTTTCCTTTCAGTCTTGGTTGCCATTCATTTCTGAGTTTCAAGTCAGTTATCCAAGACTTGTTAGGGAATTCTACAAGAACCTGACATGCACAGATGAAGGGTATGAATCAAAGGTTAAGGGAATAGCAATTGATATGCCAACTGATAAAGCTGCCTCTATTTTCAAAGTACCAGATGAAGGGGCAGATTATCATAACTTTGAATTTGATCTTCATGAAGCCTACTCTATCTTGACAGGCCTACCTTCTAATGCATCTGATCCCAAACAAACCCATGTTACAAGATTCAACACAAATTCCTTTCCCCCTGTGTTGAGAATCATACACCACATATTGACCACCATTATCACTCCTCAAGGTGGTGGAAGGGACAGGTTGACAGATATTCAGAGGTTTATTCTGTATTGCATGGTCAAAGATATCAAAATCAATCTTCATGTCATTATGTATCAAATCATATCTGAAACAACAAGGAAAGACCTCAAGAGATCTCTTCCTTATGGTGCACATCTGACCTCAGTGTTCCAGCACTTTGTGTGCCCTTGGAGAATGAGAAATCCCAGTCTATCCCTAAGTCCAACATCTACACCTTTAAGAATATTCAAAAATTCATGGGATTTAGACTGGAGGGTACTCAAGTAAGGAGAGGGCCAGTTGTGGTTGAGGCCCCTCAAGCTCAAGAGGAACAGCCTCAAGATCAAGGGGAACAGCCCCAAGCTCAGGAGGAACAGCCTCAAGATCAAGGGGACCAGCCCCAAGCTCAAGAGGACCAGCCTCCAGCTGAAGGGGACCAGCCCCAAGGTCAAGAGGATCAGCCTCCCTTGAATGAGGATCAGCCTCAAGTCCCAACTGAAGGTGACATTCCATTACATACCACTCCCTCACCTCAGTTTCAACATTTCTCTCCACAACCCACATTTCAACCATCCACATCCTCTGGTGGGCCTTCTGTTCCACCAGAGTTGTTCTCCTTCTTAAATGAAAATTTGAAACCTTGAACTCCTCCATTCAAACCATGTCAGAATCATTTGAGTGAGGATTCAAAGATTGGAGAACACTGTATCTGCCAAATTCATAGAACAAAAAGCTGCCTCAGACTATGCAGCTCAAAGATTCACAGACTGATTGGTACACTGGCAGATGCCTCATTAGAGCTGAAGGAGCACCAAGACAAATTGGAGATAGTTCTTCAGGGAATTTTGGCAAATTCCCAAGCTGATGTTTTCAACACTAAGCAGACATTACATGAGATCACCAGCACAGACTGTCATTTGCTCATTTTGTGGATGATTTGGAGAGCATGAGGAACTTCAATGCACACATTGATACACAGATTCTGATTTAACAAAGAATTCAAGATCATGCAAAGACCTGGCTGGTCAGCTGGATCATCTTCATCCTCACAACCCATTGCAGCTGATCTAGCAAGAATTCACTACCTTGATAGAGAATTCAGATAGAATGGAACACTTCTTGCTCATAAAACTTAAAACCATTCAAGATCAAATCAAGTCTAGCTCGACCTTCATGGAGAAAAGACTGTCTGATATTGAGACCATCTACTTCCCATTCCTCCTCCTCCATCTTCTACTTAATGTAATTTTTCTTTTGATGATGTCAAGGGGGAGAAGAAAGAAAGAAAGAGAATGTTAATGTTCTTTGTAATCTTTTGGAATGATTGTAATGGTTCTCTTGATGAATGAAAGAATGCTTTTCTGCTTAGCTTGAATGAAATCTTCAATTGTGACTTCAATGTGATTGAAAATCTTTATGTGAATGTGAATGAATGAATGCTTGTCAAGTTGCTTGACCTTCTTTATGCACTAACTTACTTCAAGTTACATTGTACTTATCTAGTACAACCATCAATTATGAATAAGCCATATTTAAAGGTCCTTACAAGCATGAACATGAACAAAAATAAGACATTGAATAACCAAAAATTGCTCAAAATCACATCTCATCAAAACCTTATTGTCATATGGATTTAATGTTGCCATCATCAAAAAGGGGGAGATTGTTGGGTTGAGTGTAATTTCATATCATTTTCCCTCCTATTTTGATGATGACAAATGATTTTAATGCAAAATAATTGAAACATGATAAATACACCTTACCTGTGAATTATATTCAAAAAGCATGTTTCAAAGCACACTTATCATTTGTACTTATAATAAAATATTTTACTAATGATATATGTGTTTATTCTTCAGGTACAAATACTTTTTGTAAAAGTGTGTCGACACACCCCTCAATGGTGTCGACACATCACCTCAGTCTCAAAGGCAAAAAGCTGAAGAAATGTTGAGACTGTGTCGACACATGTCAAAGAGTGGTCGACACGAGTTGCAAATTTCTAAAATTAGTCTACCCAGGTCGACGCACTCTCAGGGCAGGTCGACACTGGACTCAGTTCCGTCCCGAACACCTGTTTGCAGAATTGGGACAGCAGGTCGACGCAGGACCAGGCAGGTCGACACTGGACTCAGTTCCCAGAACAGCCTGTTTGCAGATTTGGGATAGCAGGTCGACACAGTACCAGAGCAGGTCGACACGGGACTTGTTCCCAGAACATCCTGTTCTCAATTTGGGACAGTGTGTCGACACCACCACCAGGGCAGGTCGACACACTACGAAAGATTGCAACTTAAATTGGATGTTTGCCACGTGTCAGCCTAGGGCGATGGTGTATCATCCTAGGATCGTGTGCCCTCGTACCCCAAGGGTACCCTTCAGATATTAGGGTAAAATACCCTCCTTAAGGGCACTCATCCAAGAAGAACCCTTTCACAGCCTCCAAGAGATCCGGCTGGCGGCTGGAAGGTTCCTCCTCCCTGTTTTGCTCCCTCCTGTGCTTCTACACCTCAATTCATCCTCCTCCAAGCACAATGATAGAAGTCTGATCAACATGAAGCACTAGCATCGACTTCAAAGGAGCAGATCAAGTAGAAGCCGATTTCTGTGAAGAATTCAAGGAAGATCCTGAAGATCAAATTGCAGAGCATCGTTCAGGAACTTCCAGAGATTAAGCACTTCACAATTCGACCTTCTACAAGGGAGTACATCTGAAGAGAAGAATCTATCAATCAATATTCATGTTCCTTTTTCTCTTCTGAGTGATTCTGAGATTATGCATGAGTTGTTGCATGAGTCTCATGAATTAACTCTGGTTGGACTAGATCTCTTGCTAGAGGATCTTAGTCTTGTGTTTTTCTAGCAAGTTGTACTGTGAGCCGTCGTGCTTTAGTTTGTGAGTCGTCGTACTCACTGTGTGGTTTGAGCCGTCGTGCTCATTTGGAGTCGTCGTACTCCGGTTGTTGTTTGAGCCGTCGTGCTCAGTTTGGAGTCGTCGTGCTCCAGGTGTTTCTTGAGTTGTCGTGCTCAAGGGTGTTTGGAGTCGTCGTGCTCCTGTGTGAGTTGTACTCAGAGTTTTTGAGTAGTGTGGCCTCACTGTGTGAGGGGTGGACGTAGGAGTCACTGGAGGTGATTTCCACCGAACCACCTAAAAATCCTCTGTGCATTGGTTTGAATTGTGGTTTGCCTTTGTATCTCGCTAGATGCATGCATAGGGATTTCGTCACATAACTAATTGATTTGCTCACACACCAAAATCACACTTCAGATCAGTAAATTAATTAGGTGATTTGATATCTGATTAGAGGTAATTTTTAATTGCTTAAGCTTCCGCGTTAATTGGTTTAGATCTATTCAACCCCCCTTCTAGATCTTGTCCTCACCTATACCTCGATCCTTCACTTATGTTAATCTTCCTACTGTTCTACCATGTTTAAATGATAAGGGTTATCATAAATCTTACAAACCATGATTAGTTAAAGTGCATATTTTATTCCATGTTATATTGTCAAGTGCTTCCTGCGAGTTTGAGACCGATGGTTTGTGAATTGAGACACGCGTACCGCACTACACACTAGCACTGTTAGGTAGCCCCTTTTCTTGGGAAATTGGAAACTCTCTACCAGTCATCCGAATCGGTAGACTAGTGACCTTTTCACCAAGGCCTCCGTAAATCTCCTCTGACCATGTTCCCACATGGTCGACGAGTTGGTTGTACCATTGAAGTTCCTTGGAGATAGCGTGCACTTCCTTTCTCTTCTTGTTCTCGTGAGTGTGATTTACAATCTAGACCTAAGCCGTTAATGTAAAGATTGAACGAAAGTATAAATCGTACCGTTATGCTTCCGAATTTATCTCTTGACCATTGTTCTCATGAAATCATGTTCAATTTACTTATTACTTATTCTCATCATCATCATGAACATGACATTACATACGCTTACTTATTGAAACTCTCATTGTCCATTATTAATGACTGTGGGTATCTACATTAAAAATGTTTCATGAGATTGCTGACAGGGCACGGCGTGTGTCCAAGGGCTCCAGTCTAGCCCCAATGACGGTGAGTCATAAATATACTGTTAACCATGGGGTATAATGATTACTGGCGTTGCATCTGCGCTGGGTAGTCCTGCTTGCTTGTTGAATGATAGATACAATACAACATACACGTGTCCTGGTGTACATTCTTGATGGATCTTTTCTCGGTGTACATTAGTGTCTACGTGCCGGATTAGTGTTACTTGATCGTGCTAGTACATTCTTGCTTGCTTGCGTGATATGGCCATCCTGCATTTATGCAATTAGTGATATCTTGCGTTCTTGAAAGCTATTGACATCAAGTGAAATCTTGTGTGCTCGTACAAAGTGATCTATTGCAAGTTCTTCTTGACATCTTGTTCAAAAATCTTGTTCTATCTTGTTCACTCCATCTAGCTTGTTTTCATGTATCATGTTTTAATGAGTTTTATTCGTACATGCTATTATGACATTTATTGTGCTTACCTAGTTCTAATTTGTTAATCACTTATATCATTGCCCGCACATTGAGATATAAATCCTACGGGCTAGTTTGCTCATCCCTACGTTTACCCAATCTAGGTGACTATGACGTTCAAGAGAAGAGCAAGTCGAGGATGGGAATGCGTCCGAGTGAAGAGCATTCCAACTATGAGTCCAGTTATAGTAGTTTGCTTCGAGTGTTAGTACAATGTAGTAGGAAGTGAGGATTAAATGTACTTTCCCTTTTATTGTATCTTAGTCCTATACTAGTTTTCATTTGAATACAATAAGTTGAGATTTGAATACAATTTATATTGAGTTCAACATTAATGATTTTGTGTTGATACACATTTAGTGCGTGCTACCTAGAGGCTTATTTTCCGACTGCCCACGTCTCGAAATATCGGCTCGAATTAATTAATAATATCCGCTGCGTATTCTCGGGACGTGACAGTTTAGGTGATCAGAGCCTAGGAATACCAAATAGGATATGTCTCAGGAATAGGAGATACCTATGGAACCTAGGTCATGAAAATTAAATACAGTACCTGGTGAGAATGGGTAGAGACTGGGAATATGTTAGAAAGAATTAACACTCCTACCCATTGACTCTTATAAGGTATCAAGAGACATTAATTGGTTTCCATCCTTTCTCAGGAACTCATAACTCTTGCACTCAACTGCAATGGCTCGTAATCAGTGGCAAGTATGCAAGAACTGTGGCTGGATTGACCCAGGCACTACAAAATGTAGTTCAGGCTGGAAATCAAGCTGGAGCTGCAAGGAATGGAGCCGGTGGCCTGCACCGCAATTTTAGGAGTTTAAACCCTCCTCGTTTCTCTGGATCCCCTGACCCAGACGAGGCAGAAAACTGGCAGAAGAAATAGAAAGGATCTTCCAAGTAATGCAATGCACTAATAGGAGAAGGTGGTACTGGCCACTTTTCAATTTACCAAGGATGCCCAAGCGTGGTGGAAGGCCACATCGGCCCACCTGCCTAATATAGCTGAACTGGAGTGGGCTGAATTCCTGGAGATATTCCGGGGAAAATATTTCTCTGAAGAGTGAAGGGAAGAAAGCGACAGAATTTGCCGCACTGAAGCAGAAGGGAATGTCCGTGGCTGAGTATGAGGCTCAGTTCGCACGTCTTGCTGTGTATGCCCCACACTGGTGGTGGGAACTGAAAGACTAAAGGCTAACCATTTCATGGATGGGCTCAGGCCCATGTTCATTGAAAGACTCGGACCACATAATATTCAAACTTACACTGAGATGGTCCAAAGAGCTCAGCTGGTAGAAGACACCATGGCCAAGGTGGATGGCATGAGGGGCAAGGACAACTCCAAGCCGGTCTTCGTCAAGAAGGGAGCACCTAATATTGCTCCAACTTTTCGTAACAACAACGTTAACAACAACAACAAGAGGCCGAATATCGGAAGAGATATTGCTGGAGATAAGAGAGCTAAGGTGGAAGGTAGGCAGTTGGCGGAAAACTGCAAATTCTGTGATAAACCGGGGCACCGAGCTGAAGAATGCTGGAAGAAGCTCGGGGCATGCTTGAGATGTGGTGGTCGTGACCACCGTATTCCTGACTGTCCATGATGAAGGACCAACCAGGCAGAGCTCAGAATATACCACGGCGTCAGGGACGCCTTAATGCTGTCATAGAAGCTGACTTACCCGAGGAAGGGGGTATGGTGGAGGTACCATTTCCATACACTCTCAACCCGCATTTGTGCTTATGGATACTGGAGCTGCTTATTCATTTATTTCCACCACATTTGCTGCAACTCTACCTGTCAAACCTGTACCCTTGAAATCCAAGATCACTGTAGCCTCTCCACTAGGCTCAGAATCTGAACTCACTCACTACTTGCCAAAATGTGAAACTATAATTGGAGGACACAATCTCCCTGCCGACCTTATCTGTTAGACATGAAGGTTATGATGCCATTCTGGGTGTCGATTGGCTAATTGAATATGATGCCGATGTAAACTGTCCATAGAAGGGTCACTTTTAAAAGACCAAACCTTCCACTCTATCACTACTTGGCACCCGCTATCACAAACACCCTATCTTGATATCCTCCTTAAAGGCTTCTAAGCTGATCAACCAGGGTTGTGATGCTTTCCTAGTTCCGTTGTGGCAACTGAAAAGAAGAAACCGACCCTAGAAGACATTCCAATAGCCAGGGACTATCCTGATGTATTTCCAGAGGAATTACCTGGTATACCACCTGAGCAAGAGGTAAACTTCACCATTGAGTTACTCCCTGGGGCAGCCCCTGTTTCAAAAGCCCCGTACCGCATGTCCCCTGTTGAATTGCAGGAGTTAAAGAGACAGATCCAATAATTACTAGATCAAGGTTTTATCAGGCCTAGCACATCCCCGTGGGGAGCGCCAGTGCTATTTGTCAGAAATAAGGACGGGACAATGAGGCTATGCATTGATTACCGTCAGTTAAACCAGTTGACAATAAAGAATAAGTATCCACTTCCCCGCATCGACGAGCTGTTTGACCAGATCTCCGGTGCACAATATTTCTCCAAGATAGATCTAAGATCAGGCTACCATCAACTAAGAATAAAGGAGAGGATATTCACAAATCTGCATTCCGAGTAGATACGGTCACTATGAGTTCGTGGTCATGCCGTTTGGTTTAACAAATGCTCCAGCGGCTTTCATGCAACTTATGAATAATATTTATAGGCCATACTTGGACCAGTTATAGTGGTGTTCATTGACGACATCCTTATTTACTCCAAATCCAAGAAGAACATGAGGAACACTTGAAGGTGCTCTGCAAGTGCTCAGAGATAATCAACTCTATGCTAAACTTAGTAAGTGTGAGTTCTGGATGGAGGAAGTGTCTTTCCTTGGTCACATCATATCCAAGGAGGGAATCCTGTGGATCCATCTAAGTGGAGGCGGTAAAGAACTGGGGAAGGCCGACAACTGTGTCGGAGATTAGAGCTTTCTGGGTTTAGCCGGTTATTATCGTCGCTTCATTAAGATTTCTCAAAGATAGCTGTACCATTGACCAGCTTACCAGGATGGAATCCATTTGCATGGACCGATGAATGTGAAGAAAGTTTCAAGGCATTAAAAGGGCACCTTACCTCGGCACCTGTACTGACACTGCCAGTGCTGGGGGTAGTTTTGAAGTATACACCGATGCATCCGGGATCGGCCTAGGCTGTGTGCTGATGCAAAATGGGAAAGTTATATGCTACGCGTCCAGACAATTGAAGAAGCACGAGGACAATTACCCTGTACATGATCTGGAGCTAGCGCTGTAGTCTTCGCCTTGAAGATATGGCGTCATTATCTATATGGTGAGAAATTCATTGTGTTTTCTGACCATAAAAGCTTGAAGTATCTGTTTTCTCAGCAGGACTTGAATATGAGACAGCGGAGGTGGTTGGAGTATCTTAAAGACTTCGACTTCACGATCCAATATCATCCAGGAAAAGCAAATGTTGTGGCAGATGCTCTAAGTAGGAAGCCAATGATCACATTGTCAAGTTTAATGGTGGACGAATGAAGTTATTATAGGACTTCGCCAAGTTGAATATTGATGCTGACATCAAGGAGAAGGGATGCTTTGTTGCTAGTGTTAGAGCACAACCTACACTACTGGATAACATCACAACACTCCAAGACAATGACCCTGTACTTGTGGAGATTAAGGCTAATCTAGACCAAAGGCCGGATTTCTCATTAACTGAAGATGGAAGACTATTGTTCCAGAATCGAGTCTGTGTACCCGACCATGCAGAGACGAAGAAAATGATTATGGATGAGGCACACAAGACCAGGTATACCTTTCATCCTGGAACTACCAAAATGTATCAAGATTTGAAAAGAAGCTTTTGGTGGCCTAATATGAAGAGAGAGGTGGCGGAATATGTCGCCCCTGCTTAACATGTCAAAAGTCAAGGCGGAGCACTTGCCCCGCAGGTAAACTCAACCACTAGAAATCCCGGCATGGAAATGGGAAGGTATAGGGATGGACTTATTTTCGGACTACCCAAATCTAGAGGTGGATTCGATGGTATCTGGTTATTGTCGACCACTTAACGAAGTCAGCTCACTTCTTGCCAATGAAGAATAAGTGGTCAGTAGATGTTCTGGCTGCACTATATGTGAAGGAAATAGTCAGATTACTGGAGTACCGGGTCTATCGTGTCTGATAGAGACCCTAGGTTTACATCCCACTTTTGGAAAGGACTGCACTACTCCTTGGGATCTAAACTAAACTTTAGCACGACTTTCCATCCACAGACAGATGGTCAGACGGAGAGAACCAACCAGGTGATTGAAGACATGCTTAAGGCATGTGTCCTAGATTTTGGAGGTAGCTGGCACGAACACTTATCCCTCGTGGAGTTCGCCTACAATAATAGCTATCAAGCTAGCATTCAAATGGCACTATTTGAAGCACTCTACGGCAGGAGTTGCCGATCTCCAATATGCTGGTATGAAGTTGGCGAAAAACAAATGCTAGGACCCGAGATGATAAGGAAACCACAGAGAAGGTAAAGCTTATTAAAGAAAGAATGGCAGTGGCGCAGAAAAGACAAAAGGCATATGCAGATAATAGAAGAAGAGACCTGGAGTTTCAGGTTGGTGAACATGTATTCTTGAAAGTGTCTCCAGGCTGTGGGATCAGACGATTTGGCATTAAAGACAAGTTGTCACCAAGGTTTGTCGGGCCTTTCGAAATCCTTGAAAGAGTTGGTGAGGTGGCATATCGTTCGCTTTACCACCACAAATGGATGGAATACACAATGTGTTCCACATATCCATGTTGAAAAAGTATGTACGAGATCCATGGCATGTCATAGAATATGAGCTTCTGGAATTCAACAAAGACGAACATATCAAGAGAAGCCAATTAAGATCGTGGACCGGGAACTGCGCCAACTAAGGAACAAGGTTATTCCACTAGTAAGGGTTAGATGGAATCAACGCATGGATGAAGACGACACGTGGGAAACCGAGGAAGCAATGCGCAAAAGATACCCGGAGCTATTCACAAGTAAGCATACCTCACTCGCACAATAATTTTCTATACATGAATTTGGGGACCAAATTCTCTTAAGTGGGGGAGGGTGTAGCACCCCGGAAATTTTAATTATATAAAAATTCAAATAAATGGAAATAATAATTTCCATAATATCTAAGTATTTAAAATACGTATCATTATCGTATGTGCTAAAACACATCGGAAAAATCCGTACAAATTATAAATTAACCCCACACATTATTCCTAAGTGTTCCACAAAGAAATTCGACGACGAAAAATCCGATGAACCAAGTGTACATCACATGGTGACCGATTATCCAAATTAGGACAAGTCGGAAAACCGTTAACACGGAAATACGACGCAATCATAAATTAAATAAAATGTTAGAATGCTTCTAAATTATATATTAATGACCCAATATCTTAATTGGGCCAATGGACCACATATGACCCAAAAATCAAATAAAGCTAGAAAATGCATGGAAATTCGTAACTCTAAATAGGCTGAAATTAGAAAGGGTAATTAAGGTTTAATTGGGATGCAATCATGCACTTTTAGCAACCCAAATTCGTGCCTACCCATCCATGGAAGTTGCTTGATGGCCAAGACTCTCTAATGGAGAAGAAATCATCAAAAATAGGAAACCAACATGCCAATCCGCAACCCTTCTTTCCTAGTTACAATAGGACTCCTAAACACCATGGTTACTTAAATACTCTTCACCAAACCCTAGGTACGAGTTTTAGAACTTGCTGGGGTCGTGTGGAGGAGTTCTTGGTGGCTAGGGAGCTGTGGAACGACCACAACAAGCTCATCCTTTTTCCTCGTTCGTCTGCTGCGACCTGCACAAACCACCTTCTTGGAGTCGAGCTAAGGTAGGCCAAACCTAAATCCCATCGTGCAAGGCTTATACCCCTGGAAAGAGGGTCGAGTCTACTTCCTAACCCAAGTGGAATGCCCAAATTCCATGCAGTATACACGGAGTATTAGGCGTTCTCCTGCAAGTGGTCTGAACACGGGTTTTCTGAAAGAACGAGACTTCATCAACCCAAAAGGTAGGTTTTCTCGGGCCAAATCTTAACATCTCCTATACAAATGTGTAGAGCATCAAGTTAGATTTCATTGCCATCTGGTTTCATCGAATTTCATGAGTAGATTTTGAATTATAAGCGTTTCTCCAAGTCGTGCACTGTTAGGGCTTTCTCCATTTTTCGTATGTTACATGTGATTCAAGACCGAATTAGAGTAAACTCATAACATGAAAGTTATTCTACTAGTTATCCTCTTCAGGTTTTGTGTTGAACGTTTTGCCTAAATGTCATTTGTTAGAGAGTTATAAGCGTGGTAATAGGGTTGCTGCACAAAACTACGGTTTCAGGTTACACTTGGTCTGATGTTGTGTTCGACTTGATCATAGCCTATCGAAACCATCCTTATTTTCTAATTCTGATTTACTGGAAGTACCCTTGTATGTCTAGGTTGTTTTAAAACTAGTTTCGTTATTTTTCATACACTGTACAATTTGTTCTCTATTTCGGAAGCACACTATGTCCATATATAGAAGTTCTGGTCCGCAATCCAAGAACATGTCCTTGCTCTGTCAGGAGCAGGCGCAGACCCTGTGAACGCGACGGCCCGATAGGCCGCGTTTTGAGGTCTTGTCGCGACAGTCAACACCGTCACGATCTGATCGCGGCGAAGCGCTCCGTCGCGATCGTGCTGCCTGATCTGACCGCCCAGTCGCGTTCTTCACAACACCCTGTCGCCTTCTGGTTCCGACCCGTCGCGATCCTCATATGAACCTGTCGCGACCTGACCGGGGCCTGACAGCCCCCTGTCGCCTTCCTTATATTGCCTGTCGTGACCTGACCCCGGTCTTGACAGCCCTGTCGCTATCCTTATATGCCCATGTCGCTATCTCAGGATTTTTACCTGAAACCATGTGTTTTCTTGAAAATTTTACCGCATATACCCGAGGTCTGTTTAAACGTGGTATTTACTGTGTAAGTTGCATGTCCTGGGTCTGATCACTACATGATTGTTATTTAATGGCTTAAAAGTGATTAACCCATTGAAAGCTTTAATTACATGAATGCTATTCTAAGTGCTCCTTAAATGTTATGATCCATTTGTGCTACTTATGATTAATCTTCCTACAGTTCTACCATGTTTAAATGATAAGGGTTATCATAAAATCTTACAAACCATGATTAGTTAAAGTGCATAGTTTTATTCCATGTTATATTGTCAAGTGCTTCCTGCGAGTTTGAGACCGATGGTTTGTGAATTGAGACACGCGTACCGCACTACACACTAGCACTGTTAGGTAGCCCCTTTTCTTGGGAAATTGGAAACTCTCTACCAGTCATTCTGAATCGGTAGACTATGACCTTTTCACCAAGGCCTCCGTAAATCTCCTCTGACCATGGATTCCCACATGGCCGACGAGTTGGTTGTACCATTGAAGTTCCTTGGAGATAGCGTGCACTTCCTTTCTCTTCTTTTTCTCGTGAGTGTGATTTACAATCTAGACCAAAGACATTAATGTAAAGATTGAACGAAAGTATAAATCGTACCGTTATGCTGCCGAATTTATCTCTTGACCATTGTTCTCATGAAATCATGTTCAATTTACTTATTACTTATTCTCATCATCATCATCAACATGACATACATACGCTTACTTATTGAAACTCTCATTAGCCATTATTAATGACTGTGGGTATCTACATTTAAAAATGTTTCATGAGATTGCTGACAGGGCACAGCGTGTGTCCAACGGCTCCAGTCTAGCCCCAATGACGGCGAGTCATAAATATACTGTTAACCATGGGGTATAATGATTACTAGCGTTGCATCTGCGCTGGGAGTCCTGCTTGCTTGTTGAATGATAGATACAATACCACATACACGTGTCCTGGTGTACATTCTTGATGGATCTTTTCTCGGTGTACATTATTGTCTACGTTCCGAATTAGTGTTACTTGATCGTGCTCGTACATTCTTGCTTGCTTGCGTGATATGGCCATCCTGCATTTAATGCAATTAGTGATATCTTACGTTCTTGAAAGCTATTGACATCAGTGAAAATCTTGTGTGCTCGTACAAAGTGATCTATTGCTAGTTCTTTCTTGACATCTTGTTCAAAAATCTTGTTCTATCTTGTTCACTCCATCTAGCTTGTTTTCATGTATCATGTTTTAATGAGTTTTATTCGTACATGCATATTATGACATTCATCGTGCTTACCTAGTTCTAAATTATTAATCACTTATATCATTGCCCGCACATTGAGATATAAATCCTACTGGGCTAGTTTGCTCATCCCCTACGTTTACCCAATCTAGGTGACTATGACGTTCAAGAGGAAGAGCAAGTCGAGGATGGGAATGCGTCCGAGTGAAGAGCGTTCCAACTATGAGTCCAGTTATAGTAGTTTGCTTCGAGTGTTTTGTACAATGTAGTAGGAAGTGAGGATTAATGTACTTTCCCTTTTTTGAGTCTTAGTCCTGTACTAGTTTCCATTTCAATACAATAAGTTGAGACTTGAATACAATTTATATTGTTTTCAACATTTGGGCCCTATTATGATGTTTGTGTTGATACACATTTAGTGCGTGCTAGCTAGAGGCTTATTTTTCGACTGCCCACGTCTCGAAATATCGACTCGAATTAATTAATAATATCCGTTGCGTAATTCTCGGGACGTGACATTTTCTCTTCAGATCGTTGGATCTTCTTCTTTGTCGAAGAGACTAGCTCTGATACCACTTGTTGCCCAGCTAGGAAGCCCAGAGGGGGGTGAATGGATTCTTAAAATTTTGATCACTTTAAAACCTATCCAGAAAACAATCACACAACCCACATCGATGACTGTTAGTGTTAGTAAAAAGGATAGCAAACACAAGGCAATAGCAAGCACACACGACACGAAATTTATCCTGGTTCGGACCTCCTCTCCACAGGAGTCCTACGTCCAGTCCCTGAGCAACAACTCAGGATTTCACTACCCAACGTACAGTCCCCCTCAAGGACACTTACACACCCAGCCGCAGCTGGTCTTCTCTTCTCCACCCGAAGAGGATTATAACACCCTGGATCCCACTAGGTCTTCCTTCTATACGAAGGGAACAACCACTCTGGAACCCCCAGGTCTTCCTTCAACACGAAGGGAGAAAACACAAGAATGTGGAAATGAAAACAAGCCCCTAGATCAAGCTTATGGATCAACGCTCGATCTGAAGCAACGACTGAGAGGAAGAGTTCTACAATGAGGAACACTCTCAGTTTATAGAAGCTCTCAAGACTAACACAATGAAAGCAGAGAGCTAAGAGCTAGACAATCAGAGGAGTGAGGCTTTTTGCTCTTTCAAATGCTCGCGAAAGAGGTTGTAAAAGATTGTCATAAGTGTTGTTCTACTTCTGGAGCTTCAGTCTTCTATATATGTCATCGATTTGAAAATTTGAACGTTGAGGTGTCCGTTGTCTCTAAGCTTTTGTTAACGTTAGACTGCATGTCAATGTAGAGCTTCTTGTTCAGCAGTCTTTAGCTTTCCATGCACGCAACAAGAGAAAGGATCTTCTCTGATATCCGTTATCTTCCATATTGTCCAACGTTGTATTGAGATGCGCTGTCAGAGACCTGCACGCATTAAATGCTAAAAAAATAGACAGCTAGGCTGTCTCTTGTTGTAGTCAACGTTAGATTGATTTTATATCAAAGAAAGTTCCATTCTGTTCTTCTAAAAAGATGTTTACAGTATAAACATGGAAATAGAAGATATCGTTTGCATGGACTACAGTGATACGTTCAGTCATAATAAATGCATGGTTGACAGAAAGATATACGTGAAGACATTGACTTTTCAACGTACTCAAAAATGAGTTCAAATATCAAATCGTTATATTCCATGAAATCGTTATATGCATGACTTATGAAATCGTTATGCAAATGAGTTGATATCCATGCAAATCATTGTACACTTATAAGAAACCGATGCACATACAAATCGTTATAGACAAATCGTTATGTGTCTATAAGCAAATCATTATGTGTGTTGTCAGAGACAAATGATGTGAGCAAATCGTTGTTTGCTGTATCGAATCATTACGACGACTAAGTCGTTATGTAACTAAGCAAATCGTTACAGTGACAGAGTCGTTGTGTAACTTATCGAATCGTTACAAGGATCAAATCGTTATGACGGTATAGGTAAATCGTTGTGAACAAGTTGTTACGAGCAAATCGTTGTTTCACTTAAGAAGTCGATGTGAGAGCAAATCTTTGTTCTCACTTAAGAAATCGATGTGAGAGCAAATCTTTGTTCTCACTTAAGAAATCGATGTGAGAGCAAATCGTTGTTCTCTCTTAAGAAATCGATGTGAGAGCAAATCGTTGTTCTCACTTAAGAAATCGATGTGAGAGCAAGTTGTTGTTCTCACTTAAGAAGTCGTTGTGAGAGCAAATCGTTATTCTCACTTAAGAAATCGATGCGAAGACCAAGTCATTGTGAGAGCAAATCGTTGTTCTCACTTAAGAAATCGATGTGAAGACCAAATCGTTTTGAACCAAGTCGATGTGTTTTCTTAGCAAATCATTGTGAGATCGATGTGATCACTTAGAAAATCGTTATGGAAGCAAATCGTTATGCTTTCTTAGTGAATCGTTGTGAGATCGATGCGATCACTTAGCGAATCGTTATGGAAGCAAATCGTTATGCGAGAGAGGGAAGTCGTTACAGCATACAGAAAATCGATGTGTACTTAGAGAAATTCATGCTTGAACTTACATTGCTATAGAGTAAATAATTCTTACCCATTTAGCTTGTTATTCCTTGTTTCATTTCCTGCACTCAAATCTCATAGAAAATATGTTAGATTAAACTTTATTATAGTTTTGTTAATCACCAAAATAAATATGTAATTAATTTAAATTACATGGGGATAAACTGATCATCAACGTGTAACTCACCTACACAAGGGATAGATGTCTTACATAGCCAAGGATACGTAAGCAAAAAAAGTTTTGAAAATGGGTTACGTAATTAGGAGCTAAATCATCTGGACCCTTTGTCCTTATATTTTTGTATCTAAATGATGTCTGATGAAGTTGAAATTTCAAACATAGGTTACTGGAATGGTTTTACCAATTATAATGATTTTTTTTTAATTTTTGGTCATATTTTTCGTCCAGTAAAAATTACCCAGAAAATCATTGTGTAGACTTATTCTCAATATCTGTGCAAAAACAATTCAAGTTATTTATGTCTTTAAAATCAACACATTTTTCTGAGAATTATGGTGTTGTCGAATTTTAATTCCGTTACTGAATTCAGGTGGCACCCTGTCGGAGTGCGCACATATGAAAACAACACTAGAATTATATTAATAATATAAGAATAATCCTAAATTAAGGATAATTATGTCTCATGAAAGTGATTATGTTTAATAAATAAAAATCATTACCTTTTTCTCCAGTTTCAATATAAATTATTTTGGGTGTTACAGATACCCTAGCGAAGCTGGAAGGATTCAAAGGGAAAGAAGTAGCATGGCCAGTTTATGTAAAGAAGGAAGCACCCCATACTACTGGGACTATTCACCCCGGCAACAACGGTAATAGGAGGATGAATGGAGGAAGCGACATTGGCAATAATAAGAAGATCAAGGTGGAAGAGCAACCGATCATGGAGAATTGCAAATTTTGCAACAAACTAGGAACACCACGTGGACGAGTGCTGGAAGAAGGCCAGTGCTTGCTACATTGCGAAAGCCGCGATCATCACATTCCCAACTGTCCCATGCTAAAAGACTAGGCTGGGAGAAACCAAGTCGTGCCAAGCGACAAGGGCACCTTAATGCTGTGATCCAGGCAGAATTTCTGGAAGGTGGTATGGTGAAAGTGTAGCATAGTGGTGTTCAGATCGAGGGTTATCGGTTCAGGTGGCCTAGTGTGTGGCTGTAGTTTGTGTTTGAAGTGTTTCGCAGGTGGTTTGGGCATTGTGGGTCAAGAATTTAGGCCCAGGGCCCACTGGTTCATTATCTTTGAACGCGACGGGGTGTGAACGTCGCGTTCTTAACGCGACGGTCCAGGGCGTCGCGTCCATGTTGCTTTGTTTGGGCTCATTCGGCTGCATGTCCACTGCGTGGTTCCCACAGGGCAGCCTGGCGGTCAGCGGCGGAGAATGCTACAGACGATGCCATCGCATTCTTGTGTTATAGACAGTGCGTCGCATTTTAACTCTGAAGGGTTAAGAACCTAGGTCGGCCAAACAGAGCTCAGAAAGCTCAACTCGGCCAGGAGAGGAGTTTTTGCGGTGGTTCTTTAGCGATTTAGGGTTTTAAAGCCTGGTTTCGTCATGTTCTCGTCGCGAGGACGTGGTACGGAGCAAGCAAAACGCTAAACTATCGTCTTCTTCGCGTACTTTGCATGGGTTAGGGGAGATTCTACGTTGTTTCTCATTATAGATCGTGTGTCTAGCATGTTTAATCCATGGAATGAGTTGTAGATGTTAAATCGCATGCTAGTGTAATGGTTAGAGCGATTATAACTGCTTTACATGGACGTTTGCACACGGTTTGCATGGGGTTACCAGGGATGGAACCTCGGAGTTAGGGCTCTGTCTGTGAAGGTGTATGTATATTTCATGTAAATATTTGTGAGATGTGGAATCTATATATATTGAGTTGTTTCTTTATATTTCCAACGACTTGTGAATGATATCATTGAGAGGGCTACGACAAGAATCCTATATCAGGTCAGCTCGTTATTAGGTTAATGGGTTGAATGGCAAGGACCGCTACAGTGGTATCAGAGCAAGTTCGTGTTAATATAAAGGATTCGAAAATTTACATAGCTAGTCTCTACTTTAGTCCATGCTGGTAGTTGGCCCTAGTTTTGTATTGATGTGTTTGCATGTTTTGTGGTTGGAATGATGAATGTGCAGGATTAGAAATGGCAGATAGGAGAGATTGGGGAAGTGGGGGAGATGAGCCATAGGAGACTACACATTAGCTAATTGAGATGTTAGGGAAAGCATTACAGAGATTCAGACAAGATTAGATCAGCAGGCACCAGTACAGCCAGCATGTGGCACCCAGATCATAGAGGAGGCAGTGTACTAGTAGCACCACCACCAGAATTTGAAGTACCACCTGTTGTACCTATACTTCCAGAAGTACCAGCACGATCAGCTAATGTAGAGGAGTCTACGGCACTAGTAGAGTGGTTTTTACGGTTGCAGCCACCTGCTTACTCCAGAGGCTTAAATCCAGATACAGCAGAGCATTGGGTACATGAGATAGAGAGAGTTTTTGTTACCATGAGATGTCCACAGGCTGATAGGGTGATTCTAGCTACGTACCAGTTGCAGGGATTTGCACAAGAGTGGTGGAGATTAAAGATGCAAACAGTGTTTGCTGGAAGAACAGAGGACACCATCACCTGGTTAGAGCTCTTGGGGGTATTTAATGATACATTCTTTCAAGTCCAAATACAACAAGCAAAGAGAGAGCAGTTCAGAACATTGTAGCAGGGAAATGTCAGTACTAGAATATCAGATGAGGTTAATGACATTGAGTAGATATGCACCCTATGTGGTCACAGATAATGCTATGATGGTGGATTATTTTTTTTTAGGATGCGACCAGAGCTACAAGATGCGGTGATTCACCATATGTGCAGGACGGTGGAGGAAGCAGCGCATAGGGCGGCTATTCTTGAGAGGACTGTGCAGGCTAGACTGTCAAGAGGACAGGTAGCTTTCGGCTTTCACAGCAATCCATGGGTATTAATAAGGGTAAGCCACCCTTGGGAGCATCATCATCATCTAGAATTGCTAAGTGGGGTAACAATTAAAGAAGATATTCAGAGGACGACGGGTGTTGGTAGGCAGCAGGGTTTCCAACCGGGTTTTCAGCAGGGCCGAGGTTTTACGCCAGCTCCAGACGAGTCACAGCAGAGCACAGCAAGGCAGCCCACAACGTTCCAAGTTTCAGGTGTTATAATGTGGGCAGCCAGGCATTTAGTCAGAAATTGTCTGCATCCCCGAGAATACAGCTATGGCAAAGGGGCACAGCAGCAACAATCATCCTAGTAGCCAATAGGAAAGCAAGGTAGAGGTCCACCTTTCCAGAGGGGACGAGGATGAGTTATGGGTGTACCAGAGCACAAGCAGAGGCATCTAACCTTATTGAAGGTATATTACCTCTCTTTGAATTTTCTGCTAGAGTATTGATTGATCCAGGTGCATCGCATCATTATTCTGAAGATTTCATGGATAGTATGGTTCACCCCTTAGAGAAAGGCAGTGTGAGTTAGTTGTGGAGATTCCTTCTGGTGGTTTTATGCTCACCTCTTGTTATTTAGATGAAGTTCGATAATAGTACAAGGGAATCTGTTGCCAGCAAATTGTATGCACTATAGTTGAAAGAATATGATGTGATTTTGGGTATGGATGGGCTAGAAGCTTATGGGGAAGTGTGTGACTGTAGGAAGAAGAGAGTTAAATTCTGTTGACCCAGTGGAGCTATGATTGAATTCTATGCTATGCCGTTTTACACTCCTAAGTTTATTATTTCTGCACTTAGGGCTAGGAGGTTGATCAATGCTGGTTTGTAGCTTATCTGCTTCAGTCAGTTTAGTGAGTCAGGCAAGTCTGTAGAATGGTACTAGGGTAAGGAATTGCAGATGTGTTCCAGAAGAATTTCCAAGGTTAGCTCCACATGGGAGGGGGATTTCACAGTGAAATTGCAGCCAGGCAGTGCCAATATCAAAAGCACCTTATAGGATGGCACCAGCAGAGTTGAAGGATTGAAGAAGCAATTCAAGAATTGTTAGAGAAAGGTTTATTAGACCCAGTCACTCACCATGGGGAGCACTGGTATTGTTTGTCAGAATGAAAGAGACAGCTTGAGAATGTGTATAGATTATCGGCAATTGAACAAGGTCACCATCAAGAATAAGTATCCACTTCCCATAATTGATGATTTGTTTGATCAGTTACAATCAGTCAAGGTATTCTCTAAGATTGATTGAGATCAGGATATCACCAGCTGAGGATTAAGAAGAAGATATGACAAGAAAACTTTAGGAGCAGATATGGGCACTATGAGTTTTGGTTATGCCATTTGGACTGACCAATACACCAACATCATTTATGAATTTGATGAATAATATTTCACCCTTATATGGATTAGTTCATTGTGGTATTCATAGATGATATATTAGAGTACTCGCATCAGAGGAGGAGCATGCGAGTACATCTGAGGATTACATTGCAGACTTTGCAGAATCACCAGTTGTATGCTAAGTACAGTAAATGTGAGTTTGGTTAAAGGAAATTCAGTTTTTGGGCCATGTAATCTCAGGAGAAGGTGTAGAGTAGATCCAACAAAGGTTGAAGCTATATTAAGTGGGAGAGCCGAAAACAGTATCAGAAATCAGAAGTTTCCTTAGTATGGCAGGATACCACAGACGATTATCTAGGATTCTCGAAGATTGCAACACCAATGACAAGATTGACCAGAAAAGGAGTGCCCTTTGTTGGTCTTCAGATAGTCGGAGAAGCTTTGCAGAATTGAAGAAAAGGCTTACTACATCACCCATATGGAAATACCATCATGCCGCGGAGGATTGTGTTGTATTGATGCATCCAGAAGAGGACTTGGAGCGGTATAATGCAACATGGAAAGGTAGTGGCATATGCATCAAGACAAATGAAGTGGCATGAAGACAATTACCCCACAGATCATTTAGAATTGGTAGTAGTAGGTTTGCATTGAAATTGTGGAGGCACTACTTGTATGGAGAGAGATTTGAAATTTTACAGATCATAAAGGCTTAAAGTACATCTTCTCACAGAAGGATTTGAATTTGAGCAGCACAGATGGATGGAGTATCTAAAGCAAGGTTTGTCGTACTGCCCGGATCGACTGTACCACATTCTCTGTGGTACGGTACGGTATCGTACCGCTGAGATACGGTAGGGAAGGGATATTATTTATTTATTTAGTTTGTGACTGATGAATATTTAAAATGAGCAAAAATCAAAAGAAGACTCTCCATCCAAACTCAAGATAGACTCTCCATCTCTCTCATGCATGGACTCTTTCTCTAATTCGAGATTGTACTCTCTATCTCTCTTAAAACATCCTAGGACTTATAGGATAGGAAAAGGCTACCACCACGTGAAAAGACCCCTGGAGGCTCTGCTCACCAACCCCCATCGCCCCAAAGCCAGAAGAGAAGTCATTCTCAACGTTGCACCCTTTCTCTCTCCCCTTTCTCTCTCATATCCTCTAGAACCATCAGGGATATCACGCCTTCTACAACATGAAAAGGGGCTGATATGCTCACGAGGTCTTCATCAAAGTTGTTCTACTCTTCTTCAGCTCGTCATCGAAGTGGAATCACCTCAATTGGTGGTCTATGTGCAAAGTATAGCAAATTATTCTTCAATTCTCTCTCATATCATGATGTACATATACAGGATTATCATGCCTTCCACATCTCAAATGAGGGCATATCTCTTCGAGACTTCTTCATGAAAGTTGTTCCCCACGACTTCCTCTACGAGCTTCAACTAGAATCACATCAAATGAAGGTCTGTGCTTAAAGATACAGTGGAATTATTCTTGACCTTATCTCTCATATCGCGATCCAAACTAGTAGTGAGTGCGGCATTTCTACAGCCTGAAACAGGGTGATCCAATCTTTAAGCTCTTCATGAAGTTGTTCATGATATGACCAATGTATTCCATAGATCAACACCAAGAATCGAAAACAGAAACAAAACTGTAACGTCTTAAAATTTATAATAAAATATTAATATGACACTAAGAAATTAAAAGAGATAGTAAATTATATGTAAGACATGATCACTTATATATAAACATAATTATCTTTAATTTTAGAATATTTTTATATATTAATATAATTATAGTACTATCTTTGATTGTGGCACTTCAACGAGATGACATTCAGTTCCAAAAATAAAGTCAAAACTTGAAGTCATCATAATTATTAAAAATATACTAATTTTAAAAATATTAAATATCAAGAATTATTGATGCATAGATGTTGAGATTAAGTCGACTAATAATTTTGAGACAATTTTTACTTGACAAAAAATTAATTTACAAAATAAACTATAATTACTATAATTTATATCATCTCTTAATTAGCTATGTTTGAAATTTCATCTCAATTAGACACTATTTAGACCCTTAAGTGCACACATGGTTTGTCGCGGTACGACAAACCCTCTATGCACTTCAACGGGACGATATTTAGTTCCGAAAATAAAGTCAAATCTGAAGTCATCATAATTACTAAAAAATGTAATAATTCTAAAAATATAAATATCAAGAGAAATGATGCATAGATGTTGAGATTAAGTCGACCTAATGATTTTTGGGATAGTTTTTACTTGAAAGAAAAAAATAAAAACAAATTAAAATAAAATTACTATAATTTGTATCATATTTTAATTAGTTTATGTGGTAAAATTTTATCTCAATTAGACACCATTTAGACCATTAAAGGCACTGGATGTGAGGGAGGAATGAAAAAAAAAGATTTACTGGATGTGCGGTCAGCAGCGTGCCACGGCACGCCCAGGTCACCCCATTGGGATGATCCGACTATGCCTGGGCTCGCGGAGAGCACGGTACGGTACGCCTAGGTCGCGAGAGCCTTTGCCATTGTACGACGAACCATGGGTAATATTTGATTGTGCGCACTTCGACGGGATGACATTCGGTTCTGAAAATAAAGTCAAATCTAAAGTCATCATAATTACCAGAAAAATATACTAATTTTAGAAATATAAATATTAAAAATTATTGAGCATAGATGTTGAGATTAAGCTGACATAATGATTTTTGGGACAATTTTTACTTGACAAAAAATCAATTTAAAAAATTAAATATAAAATTACTATAATTTGTATCATCTCCTAATTAGCTTATGTTTGAAATTTATCTCAATTAGACACCATTTAGATCCCTTAGATGTCAAAATTAAGTCGATCTAATAATTTATAAGACAATATTTACTTAACAAAAAATAATTTAAAAAATTAAACTAAAATTACTATAATTTGTAATCTCTTAATTAGCTTATGTTTGAAATTTCATCTCAATTAGACCCCATTTAGACCCCTTAGGTACACCGAATGTGAGAGGGGAAGTTAAAAAAAAAAAAAAGACCTGCCACGGACCAGACCGTACCGGTTCGTGGCATACCGCGGCGTGCCACTGCGGCATGCCGGGGTCACCCCATTAGGGTGACCCGACCGTGCCATGGCTCGGATGAGCCATGGCATGGTGCGCTTGGCTAAACCACACCGGTACGGTGCAGTTTGGCCAACCATGTTTGAAAGATTATGATTTCATCTTAGCATATCACCCGGTAAAGCCAATGTTGTTGCAAATGCACTGAGTAGAAAGGCAATTTTGAGCCAGATGATGATTAAAGAATGGAAGTTATATAAAGATGTAGTAGAGAACTCACTATTTGTACCCAATAATCAGCAGTGAGCAGTGCTAGCAAATAGTGCAGTGGAACCTTCATTGTATTGACAAATAGTAGAGCCTAGAAAACAGATGAGAATCTAGTAGATATTGTCAGAATGGAAGAGGTTACACTTGATGATGATAGTGTTGTTAGACTTAAAGGCCGATTGTATGTTCCAGCAGAAGCTGAGGTGAGGCAGAAGGTATTGGAGGAGGCTCACAGGTCCAGGTATACTATTCATCCAGGCAGCACAAAAATGTATCAAGATTTGACAAAGCACTTTTGGTGGCCGAATATGAAAAAGGAAATAGCAGAGTTTATATCAGATGTTTGGTATGTCAGTAGGTAAAAGCAGAGCATCAGAGGGCAGGGAGATTATGTAGCCATTGCCTATTCCACAATGGAAATGGTGACATAGCTATGGATTTTGTAGTAGGGTTACCCAGAATAGCAATAGGTCACAATGGAATTTGGTTTTTGTGGACAGATTGACTAAGGTATGCAGATTGTTGACTGTGAGTTTGTCATGGACTGTGGACAGACTAGCTAGATTATATGTGGACAGAATAGTACCATTGCATTGAATTCCAGTGACAATTGTCTCAGTTAGAGATCCCAGGTTTACATCAGGTTCTGGATAAGTTTACAAAGAGTAATTGGTACTGAATTGTGGTATAACTTAGTCTATCATCCACAGATAGATGGACAAACAAAAAGGACAATTTAAACCATAGAAGACATGTTGTGAGCTTGCTATTTAGTATGGGGAGGTGCTTAGGAGCACCAATTGGGTATGGTAGAATTTACTTATAACAACAGTTATCATGCAAGTATCAGAATGTCACCTTATGAAGTTCTATATGGAAGACCGTGTAGGACACCATTGAATTGGCATGAGGTAGGTGAAAGGCAAGTCATGGGACCAGAATTGATTCAACAGTGCTCAGAAATGGTCAAATTTATTAAGGAAAAGCTTCAAACATCTCAGAGTTGTCAGGAGAGCTATGCAGATACCAAGCGCAGACCATTACAGTTTGAAGTTCGTGATTATGTGTTTCTAAAAGTTTCTCCTACAAAAGGTGTGCTAAGGTTCAGCAGAAAAGGTAAATTGAGTCCAAGATATGTTGGTCCATTTCAGATTTTGGAAGAATTTGTGAAACAGCTTACATAATAGATCTCCCAGCAGACTTCAAGATGCACATGATGTGTTCCATGTTTCTATGCTCAGAAGCTACATTTGAGATCTTTCCCAGATAGTCAGCTACACCCAAAATGATTTGAAACCATATATGTCAATGCTAGAGTATCCGGTATAGATTACAGGACGAAGAACCCAAAAACTGAGAAACAAAGAGATTGATTTAGAAAAAATCAGATGGGAAAATAGACAAAATGGAGAAGACACATGGGAATTAGTAGAGGAAATGATGAAAGCTTATCCATACTTGTTTGAGTAAGCTTTTAAATTCTTTTAGGTGATAGTACCATGCATATTTATTGTAAGTTATATGTTGACATTTCTTCTTAAATTTCGAGTACAAATTTCTTTTACGTGATAGTAGTATAGCATAGTGGTCATTCGGAATCTAGGTTTATTGGTTCAGTGGCCACTGTGTGGCCTTTGGTTTGTGTTTAAGTGTTTCGCAGGTTATTTGGGCATTGTGGCCGAGAATTCAGACCCAGGGCGCCCACTGGTTCATTGTCTGTGAACGCGACGGGGGTGAACGTCACGTTCATAACCCGACAGTACAGGGCATCGCGTTCATGTCGCCGCTGTTTGGGGTCATTCGGTTGCATGTCCGCCGTATGGCACACACAGGGCAGCCTGTTGGCATCAGCGGTGAGAAGGCGACGGACGATGCCGTCGCGTTCTTATCGCGATAGCCAGGTGCGTCGCGTTCTTAACTCTGAAGGGTTAAGAACCTAGGATGGCCAAACAGAGCTCAAAAAGCTCTGCTCGGCCAGGAGAGGGATTTTGCGGTGGTTCTTTGGCGATTTGGGGTTTTGGAGGTGGTTTCGGCATGTTCTCATTGCGAGGACGTGGTACAGAGTGGGGGAAATGCTGACTGTCTTCGTTTCTCACGTACTTCGCATGGGTAGGGAGATTCTACCTTGTTCTTGTTATAGATCATGTGTTTAACATGTTTAATCCATGGAATGACCTGTAGATGTTAAATGGCTTGCTAGTGTAATGGTTAGAGCGATTATAACTACTTTACATGGACGTTTGCATGGTTTGCATGGGGTTACCGGGGATGGAACCCTGAAGTTTGGCTCCATTTGTGAAGGCGACGGATCAGGGTGTAACGTTCAGAATGCAACAGCCTGACTCGTCATGTTCTACTTCAGAACACGCCATATTGAGGCGTCGCGTTCTGAAGGCAACAGAGCACCCTGT
>JACBKR010003958.1:0-26673 GCA_014218235.1 Colocasia esculenta
CGGCCTTAGATGCTCTCACTCTTATCTTGAATCACGCCGGACCTCTGGACCTGTGCATAACATGGCCAGTAGAAGAGTAGTGAATTCCACCTGACTTGCCAACACCAATCACGCGTGTTGCGCAACTGTTACCATCGCCCGTTACTCGACGTTTTATGTGCAATGACGTGTAGTTCTCATCTATACTCGACTCCTCATCTATTCACACTCTCTCTACTATCTCGTCTATTCATCTAGTACTCTCATCTATTTATTGGTACTCTCTGTTAGCCATTGACTGATTGTCTAAAGATAAACAATATAACCAATGCCTGGCAATATATAAAGGGCCCGGTATGGTCCTGGGATGTGCGCCCAAAAGTATTATTTGCCCGCGGAAGTTAAATGACTAGTGTTTGGCATTACACTCGAGTGCTATCTATCTCGACTATCTAAATGACAATCAAAAGTGCTATGCTATACAAACTCTCGTTGTCTATTGACAACAAAGTGCTATACTTTACACGTTGTGCTCTTACTATACTTTGTGTTATTTGTGCTATGGCCATCCTGCTATTTGTGCTATACTCGACACTTATGCTATATTTGAAAACTTGTGCTATTTCAATCATATGCTATTGTGCTATCTCTTACGTTACTTGACTCTCTCGCTCTATCTTTAGTTATTCTGCCTTTTTAATACATTAATCATTTAAAACATGCTTGATCCTGAGATTTAAGTCCTACTGAGAGTTATCGCTCACCCTGTGTTTTTGGTTATGTGTTCTCAAGTGAGACCGAGGAAGAGACTTACACTCAAGAGGATGGGCACGACCAAGAGTGAAGTCAAGAGTACCCTAGCGTCTTAGTAGTTGTTAGAGTTTGAGTTTAGACTTTTGCTTTTGTTCAATGTAATTGAGCCCTATAGAATGGCCTGATATTAGTGGTTGTAACTAGACAGATGAAGAATTATTAATGAGATGTATTTGCTTTAATATTTATTCTAGACCAATAGTTTGATGTCTAGTACTCGCTCTGTACCCGTTTACTTGCAACTGCCTTGTATTCTGATATTCTGCGTCGGAGCGTGACAACTAGTCTCATGCATGGGTTGGATATGATGTGTGTGTGGTTGTGCATAGAGCAGGCCAACTCGGGATCGGATCGCCCGAGTTGGCTCGGTTTTGGCCCCTCCGATCCGAGCCGGGGTAACCTGTCCGGTCCCCTGCGCTCGGATCGGTCGGGCTCGGCTGGGCTCGGCGGGATCGCCGAGCCGGGCCGGTCCGCCGCGGATCGGCCCGGACCGGGGCGATCCGCGGCCCAACGGCTAGTTCAGAACTAGCCGTTTTCTAGCCGTTGGGGACTGTTCCCCAACGGCCAGAAACGGCTCTTTGGAGCCTTTGGAGGCCTTGGGGGTCTATATAAACCCCCCAAAGGCCCCCAATATGTTCTAAACTCAAGTTTTGAGTTCTCCTCCCCTCCTCTCAATATTTTGGGCATTCTCTCTCTCTCTCGGGCGCTATTTTGCACTATTTGGGAGGCGATCTCATCTTTCACACTCTTGGGATTCTTGTTCGACTATTCGGGCTCTCTCACACACACTCTTGGCCCGAACTCTTGGCTGCGATTCATCTCCCTCTCTCTCATCCGCAAAAAAAAATTATTTATTTTCTGTTTTATTATTATTTAACTTCTTTTTTGTGTTGTAAGTGATGGCCGCCGAAGGTGGTGCTGCTCCGGCTCCCCATTCTTCAAGCAACCCTCCTAGCACCGATCCCGCTTGGGCTCATGGTATCGTTGTGGACATGGCTCGAAGGAAGGTCCAATGTAAATATTGTGACCGGGTCTTATCGGGCGGCATATTTCGTTTGAAACAACATCTAGCGGGAATTAAAGGTGAGGTGGCACCATGCTCGAGAGTTTCTGCTGAAGTTCGAATGCAATTTTGCCAATATATGAAGGAGAAAGAGACATCCAAAGCAAACACTAGTAGAAGACGGCAACAAATCCGGGAAGATTTATCTGCCCCTCCTCGAAGGTCCGTAGATTTACAAGAGGGAGACAATTCTTTGATCTTGATCAAGATGAAGAAGGTTAGTAATTAGTTTAAGGCTTTAAGCACCCTCATTCTATTTCTATCTCATATTATAGAACAATTTCGTCGGGCATCAGAAGCAAGTCGAAGGTCTAATGCGGAAGAGGACTATCTCCGACGTACCGGTCGTCACGTAGGTCAAGGTAGTGGCCATGGGGGTAGCGGACAAGGGAGTTCAAGTGCTGGAATGAGTTCAAATATACCTGAGGTTCCAGTGGATATCCCTAGAGACGGAGATCCTAGAGTGGGACCAATAGACCCATTTCTCACCAGGCGAAGGGAGAAGCAACCATCCATTTCTGCAGCATTCAAGAATTTGAAAATATGCAAGGAGAAGATAGGGAGAGCGACGTCAAGATGGTTCTTCTTCAACAGCATACCGGCTAATGCAGCAAAAGGACCATATTATGAGTCCATGATAGAGACTATTGGTGAAGTGGGCAAAGGGGTGGAAGGCCCTACTTCATATGAAATCTACAACAAATACTTGGATATGGAGGTTGAAGATATGAAGGCATATGTTTCCACATTTGAACGAATATGGGATGAATATGGTTGCACGTTAATGTGCGATGGATGGACAGGTATGTACAAGTGTTGGCTAGTTAACTGTTATTCACTTATTCATTAATAAGACATAGGTTTTAATTTTTCATATGGAATTGTGCAGGCATTACACGAAGAAGTATGATAAACTTCTTAATCTACTGCAAAGCAGGGACTGTTTTTTGGAAGTCGGTAGACGCTTCTGGCAAGGTGAAGAATGCGGACTACCTATTTCAGTTGATGGATGAGATGGTGCAGGAGATTGGAGAGAAAAGAATTGTCCAAGTGGTAACGACAATGCAGCGGCTTTCAAGTTGGCGGGCCAAAAACTAATGGAGAAAAGGGAACACTTGTATTGGGTTCCTTGCTCCGCGCACTGCATTGACTTAATGCTAGAAGACATTTGTGAAGATCCAATGGTGGAAAATGTGGTCAACAATGCAAGGTTCGTAACCACTTTCATCTACAACCACAACAACATATTGGACATCATGAGGACGCATACACATGGACGGGAGTTGCTTCGGCCAGCACCTACAAGGTTTGCATCCCATATATTGCATTGGATAGCATAAATGGGCAACGTAGCAACCTTATTAGGATGGTAGCATCGGAAGAGTGGGAAAACTATATGTCCCGACATGCTCCTACACGGGTGAGGGAGAATGGAAAGAAGGTGACCGACATTATCCAATCAAAGCCATTTTGGAAGGGGGTCCAAAATGTGTTGAATGTAGTAGAACCGCTTGTTCGAGTGTTAAGGGCGGTAGATGGGGAGAGGAGATCCGAGATGGGTTACTTGTACGAGGCTATGGATCGAGCAAAGGAGCTTATCCAAATGAACAACAAAACAACGTATGCCAAGTGGTGGGAAATCGTAGATCGACGATGGGCACACATTGCATCATGATCTTCATGCTGCAGGTAAGCATAACACTTCAACTTTTGTGAATTGTGATTACATATTATTTACAACTCATGTTTTAACATTTATCTTCTACATGTAGGGCATTTCTTCAACCCCCAATACATGTATAGGACTGATGGGAGGAGGGAGAACTATGACAATTCCTCCGAAGTGTTGATTGGGGCCAAAAATGTAATCAAACGGATGCTAGACAATGAGGATAGGGCAATCATAGCATGCAAACAAATGCATGATTATAGACTTCAACTCTACCACTTTGGTACTAGCACGGCACAACGAGCTGCTCAGATTTTGAGTCCAGGTTAGAAGTTACTCATCATATTTATTTGCATGTACAATGAGTTGGTTCTATTTTCTAACACATTATACATGCTTCATTTACAGCGGATTGGTGGTTGGATCATGGAAGAACTTATGGATATGAAGACTTGGCCTATGTAGCTATTCGGGTTTTAAGCCAAACAACGTCTGCCACAGGGTGTGAGAGAACTGGAGCACATTTGGCTTGATCCACACAAAACAAAGAACCGGTTGAAGTCTGCACGTCTTGAGAAGTTGGTATTTTGCCACTACAACATGAGATTGAAGCTTAAAAACCTCCAATTAATCAAGCAAGTTCAAGATAGAGAGAGATATAGATCCTCGGGGCAACAACAAGCTGAAGCAACTCCATCGGAGACAATAGATATAGAAGAAGTTTTTGAGGAGGAACATCCACTACATGCATGGGTAAATGCAAGCACTTCGGTTCAACCAGAGTTCGACCCGCATGATCGTGCATGGGCTGAAGGTAAATGACATTTACAATGTACATGCATCATTTATAAATTATTTATTTCTCATTTTAACATGTTTATGTCTCATTTAGGTGAGCTTGATGATGTGCCTTTGCTTCCGGAGTTCGAAACTCCCCCAGCCCCTAAACGCCAAAAGAAGACAGTGGGTGCAAGAGGAAGGAGCACGAAACATGGCATTAGCATTGCAGACTTGGACACGATCGAGGAAGATATAGATGATGAAACACCGGAGCCAAGCGATAATGTTCAATACCAAACTTCTAATGACTCGACATCGAAGACAAGTACTCCTAGTGAGGGATCCGATCATGGAGGAGATGTCCTAGTTGTCAGCAGTGTACCGCCACCGGCACCGCCACCCGACCCTATTGTATTCACCGGAGAGGAAGACTTCACCATGCTACTCAAGATCAACATCATGGGAGTAGGGAAGGGAGGGAAGCACAAACCTCAAGTCAAAAATATGCACGAAAGGGGAAGAAAGTGGCATCTCAATTGCAAGGGCAAGGGCAAGGCCAAGGCCAAGGAGCATCCGAAGATTCGGGATACAATCCCAACTTCATTCCGCATAGACGGAATTGGTTAATGAAGAAGAAGAAGATGCAAGAGGAGTGGGAGCGTCAAGAAAAGCTACGGATGGAGTTTGAGACCATGGAGCAAGCGTCAGATACATCATCTTATGCTTCCACTGAAGGATATTACCAAGGGCAGGGAGGCTACTTGGGATATCCTCAATACCCGGATGCATCATATTACACCGGAGGTGGAGCATATGCACAATCCACTGAGTCCGATTCACATTCACATGACTCATATGAGTCATATGGCTCATATCAAGTGCCTGAAATACCGGGCTACACACCTATCACTATCATATATGCGAACACGGATGCCTATAGTCAATATTTGACTCAATATGAGGCATATTACCAACATTATATGTCTTGGACAGATTATGTAAACCTTATGTCCACACAATATAATGTACGATTCCAATAAATACATTTTTTTCATGTATTTCAGTTCATAAATACAATGTTCATATATTTCCTATTTTTTCATATTTTTTCAATTTTTTTAAGGGGGGCGATCCACCCCCCTTTTGCTTGGCCAGACCCGGTCGGGCTCGGCCCGGATCGGCCGAGCCGGGCTCGGGATCGCCGGGTCGGATCGGTTTTGGGCCGACCGATCCGATCCCGATCCCCGAGATTTTGAACCTTGGCATAGAGGCCATTCCCTTCTCTCCATTTATTTTTGCCTGCCTATGTGGAATCCCAAGGCATTCTAGAAAAGCCTTCAAGGCCTTCTACAAGGGAGAAAAAATAAGAGAGAAGAGACGCTAGTCCCTCTTAAAGTTTTAAAGAAAGAGCTTCACCCTAATAATTATCTTCTCCTCTATTTCTTTTCTTTCACTTTTGTGCATCCAAAGCAACATGTTGAGTGTTTCTGCTTGCATATGGATCACAATCTCTGCTTAGCAACATTGATGGGAGAAGCCCCTTAAAATCCAAAGAAACCTCTACCATTTTCCCTTATGTGAAAAACACATTGGTCTACTGATCCAGAGAAAGAGAGATTTGCAGAAAGATCTAGCTAAAAATATGCCACTGATGCAACATGAACAATGACAATGCAGAAACAAGAATGAACATCAGCCACATATATCTGGATCCTCTTGTCAATTGGGGTATAATGCTTCTACATGGCATATCCTTAAACCAAGCAATCTCTCATTGAGGAACTCTCTCAGCATCACAGAAAAACAGAGGATTTGAAGGATACTGACACTCCAAGTGCATGCATGAAGTTCATGTTGTCTCTATAAAACATCTGTCGCATATCATCCAGCAATCAGAAATTGCTGCCTCTTTATAAATGGCCAAAACATACAGACTTAGGAACAAAGAGTAGTCAGTATTTGCCCATAGCAAGCTTCCCAAAATGTGTTATAAAGAAGCTCTTATGTATGACAGAGACAGCTCCTCTCTGAACAAAGTATCTGATATTTCTGAAAGGACCTGTCACAAAACAACTTGAACATTGGTAACCAAATTTACACATGCTGATGCCCAAAATCCAAGGCCACTTCCCAAGAAGCAATGCGCCAATGCTAGCATGAATTCCGACACTAATCAATTTACTTTGGGACCTGCCCCATTATGTCCATTGTTGAGTAGCCACATCAAGAGACCTCAACTTATGCAGCTTTACTCAAACAACCAGAAAGCAATATTCAAAGAATCTACTTGGACTTCAGACAGAGTGAAGGTGTCAAAAAAAGGAGGTACATTTTGACAGAGGAATCTAAGTGCTCCAATGGGATATTTAGTCTAGGCATGGGAAATGCTTGTGAACATCAGATGATCAAGAAAGAAACTGCAGTGTATGCTGAAAGCATGAGTTATAAATCAGTTATAAGGCTTGACAAAAGAAATATCGATGTTAAAGTCATATGGTCTGTGTTCCAGATCTATAAATTGAGTTCCAGGGAAACCTGTGCTCAACCATAAAATGAAGGAGTTACAATTAAGCCGACTGAATAACCAAAGAAAGAATTCCTCTGAAGAAGCATCTCCTTACAGACTTCAGTCAAAACATCAAACAAGATCTACATAGGGTACCCAAACATTATGCAAAAACTATTCTTCTACAAGGGGACAATTTTTCACTCTCAATACCAGATAACTCACAAACTTCACAAGAACATAAAGAAAAGTCTGACTTCAAGAAAACAGCCAATTCTCACCTACAAATCATCAAATACACATCCCCATGATCATTTTAGCAAATATTGCTTTATCTTTGGCAAATATAGCATAAGCTATATTTACTAGCAAAGATGGGTCAAATTATGCACGTCTATTCAAAATTTAAGACATACAGCCTGAAATTTAGGAAACGGAAAAGAAACTATTGAATCTGAAAGGTTTAAAATGCATTTAAGAACATGTTCAACCTTCCTCCAAGGCATCCAATAATCCTTATATGGAACCCCCATATACATGGCATTTAATCTTGTCCACAGGTCTAAAAATAAAAATGAGTTCACGTCTGCTTTATTTACCAAGAATAAGATCAGAGGAATATGGACATACAGTAATTCTCCATCAGCAAGTAAATCAGCAATACATGTCTCTTCATCAAACCTTACATGCAAGACTTCACCAAGCCATATCCTTGTCTGGGTCTGTCAAACAAAAGACAAAAGCATTTTTCAGTATCTAAGAAGAATTGCAGTCCAGAAAACTTAAAGACCGAAAAGGATTTCAGCATAGGTAGGAACCTACCTGAGTTCACTAGCAGAAATATAAAAACTGATTTGAACGTTTCTTTTATCATTCCCATACATGCTATAATTTGGTTCTCCAGGGACCAACAAGGCATTCCCTTACATGCTATAATTTTGTTCTCCAGGAACCAACAAGACTTGGATTAGTACAAAGTTTCATTACACAATGCTGGCTTCATTGATCTTCTGCTTTTCATACAAAGAAGAGGGTCAACCGTGAAAGGAAGGGAAAGAAGAAATCGTCTTCCAAATGTAAAAAATTAACAGAGGATCCCAAAACAGCTCCCTGACCAACAATTTAGCAAGTCCTCATGCCATATTTATGAGGAAAACCAAATACCCTCCCTGCTTTCTGCAGCTCGGCGATTGCTGCCATTTTCTTGTTATAGGTTCACACAGCTTCCTATGTACTCTTTTGGGTTGTCAGATGGTCCTCGGACTGAATTCGGAAGGCAATTCTAATCTCCTTACAATAGCACATTTCGGTTGATCGGCATAGCCAATCTCAAACACACCAATTTCCTCGATGGATTTATCAACCATTTGACGGAGGCAATCATTGATAGCATTCTGTGGCAGCAATGCTCCGTTGTGTTTGACAAGAAACTTCCACACAGACCAACCTTCGCTTTTACCAAATACAGAAGTTAAGCAAGCAAAGGCTTCCAAGTGCACAAAGGAAACCCGGTGGAAGCGATTACAGGTGCTCCCTCTTCCAGTTAAATTCCTTACACAAGGGAAGAGCGGGGGCAGACGGACACTTGCCAATTAATTCCTCCTTAGTATAGAGAGAGAACCCGCTGCAATTGCTAGAGGAAAAGATCTTCTTCCTTTCTAATGGGAAGCGATCTCTATTGTCGACTTTACGACATCTTCTCGACAGACGGCCAACAAGCATGAGGTAAGAAGTTTTGTCCAACATGTCCAAGTCAGAGGACACAGAAGAAACCCAACCAACTCGGAGATGAAGATTGAAGTAGGCCTCGAGGCCTCGACACAACAACCCCCCCCCAACACACACACACACACACACAACGCGAAGAAGAAGGCATTTTTTTCTGCTACCAAGCTCAAGTTCGCTATCCATATGTAGCAGTAGGAGTGCGTCGTAATTCCCCGCCCCTCCACCATTGATCCATCTGACTCTTCTCTCCCTCCAACAACAAGAATATATCAGACGGAGTAGGAGAGAGCAGGACCAGGGATGGCCGGCTCATTCCACATCCCAATTAATTACACACCACTTCGAAGAAGATCCCCCCCCCCACCGCCGGGCCCACCATCCTCACAGCAAAAGCAGCATTAGGCTATTAGCAGGAGTCGCAGTAGAGAGAGAGAGAGAGAACCTGCAGGAAGACGTCGTCGAGCTCCCGGAAGTTGGTCTCGGCGGAGGAGCACGGCGAGGAGTAGTTGCATGGCCCCGCCACGACCTCCGGGGAGCCTCCCCTCCCCACCCTCCTCATCTCTCTCTCTCTCTCTCTCTCTCTCTCTCTCTCTCTCTCTCTGCGAGGTGGGCAAGGATTGCAAATGGGTAATCAAATCGATCTTCCTCTACTGTGCTGCTGAGGATGACAAATGGGCAACTCTCTCTCTGTCTGCTTCTGCGGCCGCCAAGACTGACAAATGGTGCAGTTGTTATTACCCCTTCTATCTACTGATCCCCGCGTGTCCTTTCTCTCGCCTTCCCCGTCATCGTCGCCGTCGTCTTCTTCTACCACAGGTGCTGCTGCAGAGCCTTTTTTTACCGATCCCACTGCACTACTGCCATCGGCAGTCAGCTCCCCCACGCTGTTACGGAGCTCCCGATGGGGTGCGGGTGGCGGGCCGCATGGTGGCCACCTTGTCTCCACAAGGCTGTCCTGCAGCTGCGAGCCAGAAAGCTGACACCAACCTCACGACACGCCGTGGAAACCGTAGAAGGATCTATGGCGCCCACCCCGTCACACTCGCGCAAGATCCCTCCGAGTCTCGGCGCAATACGCCCCAACAAGACCACACTGCAGTTGTCGTCCTCTGCCCACTGCGGGAGGGGAGCATTACTAAAAGTAAATATGTTACTGCGCCGCTAACACACTGAGATCTGCTAACTGCTCACACTTTTTATGCAATTCCTTTATGTGAAGATTATGAAATTTGAGACAAGATACATGTTTCATTAAAGATGTGGATCTCGTTTATTTTTTTACTAGAGTTTTATTTCATCTCAAATCTTCTTACTCTTACATAAATTAATATATTAAAGTATGTAGATCATCTCATTGTTTATTAAGCTTTCAAGTACAACAAATATTACTTTTTGCATTATATATACTTTTTCATAGAATATCTCCAACACCTATAGCTAGTTCGCAACCAATTAATGGACGATCCTCCTCCAACAATATCAATATCACCTACAATATTCTTTTCTAATGCGACATATAATAATTAATGTGGCATGAGATGTGTGACACGTTGATCAATTTTGTTTTCTATCTTAACTTAAGTGAGCGACAAATCTTTCTTCATTAATCAAACTCATATCATTACGAACCGTGAATTTTGTTTAGCAGGAGACTTTATTAATCACCTAGGCTCAAACACAGTTCTAGATCAAGGAAGTAGACCTTCCATGGCCAATGTTAATCACCTGATCAATACTGGTAATCATTCACAAGATACCGCTTTAAAAAAAAATTCTAATCCTTAGACGATTTCAAAATAAGAAAAAGGATATAGTTAATGAAAAATTATATTGAACATTATAGTTTCTTATTGTGCAATGCATCACATTCTTATCTCACTTTAAGGTGAAGAAATACACCAAAAAATGATATATTGTATACTTTTTTTTTTCAACTTCTTAATACCTATACTTGCTAGTTTCTTGCGTAACCGTCTTACCCTTACTTTTTCTTTATTTGCATTCTTGAAAGAAAAAAATAATAATGAGTTTATTTCTAAAGTGGCATCTTGTGGATCTATGGTCGGGTTGATAGGATAGGATTGATGATAAGCTCACATCTATAATATTGTATAGTTTTTGTTTTTTTATAGAGAAATATTTATAATTACTTGATCGGGTAAAATAATAAAGATAAATTAGATTGTTCTATGGGGTGGGGGGAGGGGCACCAACTAGCGTTGGGTTACACAAGATTCGTCGTATCATCCGGATCAACCATGCCGCATTCTCCGTGGTACAGTACGATATCGTACCGTACTATACTGTTGAGATACGGTGGCGAAATGATTTATTTGATTTTTTTTTTTTTAGTTTTGTGACTTGATGAATATTTAAAATGAGCAAATTTCAAAAGAAGACTCTCCATCCAAACTCAAGATAGACTTTCCATCTCTTATCATGCATGCACCCTTTCTCTCTCCCCTTTCTCTCTCATATCCTCCAGAACTATCAGGGATATCACGCATTCTACAGTCTCAAAAGGGGCTGATATGTTCAAGAGTGATGATCAGTCCATCTCCATATAATTTTATTTATTATATGTAATTTTTTGTGATTAACAAAATCTCAATAAATATTTCCTAACAAATTTCTTTTAAGTTTATCCACAGGAAATAATTCAAGTAAAATCTGTAAGTTACTCTCACACACTGTCATTCAAAGGTCAGAATATGTATTTCTTCTAAGTACACATCGACTCCCTTTATAAAACAACGATTTCATAAGTGAAACAACGATTTCCATCGCTATAACGATTTCATAAGTAAAACAACGATTTCATAAGAAAAACAACGATTTCCATCGCTACAATGATTTCATAAATAAAACAACGATTTCCATCGCTACAACGATTTCATAAGTGAAACAACGATTTACATTGCTGCAATGATTTCATAAGTAAAATAACGATTTCCATCACTACAATGATTTCACAAGTAAAACAACGATTTTCATCGCTACAATGATTTCATAAGTAAAACAACGATTTCTATCGCTACAACGATTTCATAAATGAAACAACGATTTTCATCGCTACAACGATTTCATAAGTAAAACAACGATTTCATAAGTGAAACAACAATTTCATAAGTAAAACAACGATTCACTTATACTTAAACAACGATTTGATCGAAAGCAACGATTGGCTTTAACTTAAATAACGATTTGATTGAAAACAACGATTCGCTTTAACTTAAATAATGATTTGATCGAAAACACGATTCGCTTGTACTTAAACAACGATTTGATCGAAAACAACGATTCGCTTTAACTTAAACAACGATTTGATCAAAAACAACGATTCGCTTTAACTTAAACAACGATTTGATCAAAAACAACGATTCGCTTTAACTTAAACAACGATTTGATCGAAAACAACGTGTCACGCCCCGATATTTAGCAGCGAAATAAATACCGGGAGACGTGAACGATAAAAATAGACGTATCATAGTTGAATAGCGGAGAGTCACAATTGAATATAATAACACAGTGGAAACTATATTATTGTCATAAAAGTACTCCTTATTCCATTCATTCAACTAACTAAAAACCTTACATCAATCGAGCCAATCAAAGGGCCCATTATTCAAATAAAAATATTTCACTATTACATCGACTACTCATAACTCTTCTTAGACTATCAACTCCTCATACGGCGGGTGCTCATCACTCTTGTCCTGCCTCATCTGACTCCTCTGGTTCCTCATCACTACCTAAAAAGGACAGGATGATAGGGGTGAGCAAACTAGCTCAGTAGGATTTACATCTCAATATTGTACGAACACTAATATACATGATTAACATTTTAAATAGGCAGATATGCATATGAACATGATGACAATGCATACTTTTCTAACAAGTGAAATAGCTGAATAGAATGGATATCATATCAGATCAAATGTCGAGTTGCTTATACAATGGACAATATTTCAAGAGTAGAATCATATCAAAATGAATTGGCCATATACATTAGATATCATGTATTCACATGAACAGATGTATCATATCAAATCTTATCATATCATATCAAATGAATGAAGGCACATTCACACAAATCTTGCATATTCGTTGTGCTATGTCAAGCACCAAAAGTCCATACTCCCGCAGTTAATAAGTACATTGGGGCGCTCCTCCTCAGGACAAGACAAGGCCCCTATTGCACAGGCATTGGTCAAATGGACCGAAGTCCCATATTGTGCCGAATAAACATATTCATATTATGTCCATAGAGTTTCAATGACAAGCTCATAGTAATAAAGATATGATCATTCATAGAGTCAAGGTATGACAATAGCTCAAGAGATCAATTGGGCAGTATATCGACGAATCTTATGTTTCATAATTCATTAATGTCTTGACAAGATGGTTACAAATGGCAGGTCATACGCGGAACATGTGCTCTCTATCTCTAGGGTACTTCATGGTACAACCAGCCGGGCTCTATGTGGGAATCCATAGAGAGCGGAGACTTACAGAGGTCTTAAGGAAAAGATTGCTAGTCTGCCAATACGAAATGACCAGCAGAGAGCTCCCAATTCCCAAGAAGGGTGTGCCTAATCGTGCAAATGTGTAAGTGACGTGTCACGGATTTTCCTAAACATGTATGCAAGTTATGAACAAATAATTGAAACATCGGAAAGCATATAACTAAAGAAAACTCATATACAGTCATGATGAAACATTTTAACTAACAAGTCTACGCTAACATGTGTTCATCCATACATTCATATCATATTCTTATCATGTCAATTTCACTTCAAGGTAGATCACAAGATATCAATCAATGAACGTATGATCAATCACATAATAAACATTAGAATCGTATTCATGTCATTACCGTTTTCAAATTGGTTGATTGCTTTTAGGTCCATGCATACTATGTAATATGATGCAACATGCTAACATACCAACAACTAAACATGCTGACTGACTAACAAGAAAGAACGGTCTCGGGACAAACCTTGAATCACGTCCAACACAGTGGACGCTTTTCATAACACGATGTACGGTCAAACATGGCTAACTGTGAAAGACTGAAATCGTGACGGCCTCCATGGTCGCCTTTAAGATTGAATCGTGTCGTGATATCCCGACGCATTCATGACAGACATTTAAAATAACAATATAAAAATGGCGAAAAGACTGAGCGGGAAAACTGGCTAAATCGCGTCAGGTGTTCCCGTCGCAGATCAGACCGGCACGGAAACTCACACGGCACGAAGTCTCACACGCGCTGTTGACCGGTCAGACGCTGAATCGCGTCGGACCTCACGGACGCGGTTCGTTTAATCGCATCGGCCAAGACCGACGCGATACCAGGCGCTGGAATCGCGTCTCCTGAACCAGACACGGTTCAAACCTTAAACCGAAAACACTGTAATCAGGGTGCGATATTCATGCAACACCTATATCTCTCTATCTACTGATATTTAGACAACACTCTCAACATGAAATATGTAGAGGACATCTATTGGAAGAACTTGTGTGTTGTAGGTTAGATATGATTCGGTCTCTAATCACCTGCAACATAGGAAGAACGTGAGAAAGCCCTAAACATACGTGACTTCGTTGCGACTTACATGTCAGGCCCGTAACTTGAGATCATGATCTACTGACATTTAGATAAAACTCTCAACATAAAACATGTCGAGGACATCTATTGGAAGAACTTTTATGTTGTGGGTTATATCTGATTCGGTCTCTAATCATGTGAAACATAGGAAGAATGTAAGAAAGCCCTAAACATACGTGACTTCATTGCGGCTTACATGTCAGGCCCGTAACATGATATCTACTGGCATTGAGATAAAACTCTCAACATAAAACATGTCTAAAACATCTAGTAGAAGAACATTTATGTTGGGGGTTCGGTCTAATTCAGTCTCAAATCCCATGCAAAACATGAAAACGTAAAAGTCAAGTGCAACCTGAAAACGTAGTATCATGCAGCGATTCTCTTTCCACACTTATAACTCTTTAAATAATGATATTTAGACAAAACGTTCAACATTAAAGATGATCGGGACTACTAGTAGAAGAACTTTGATGTTGGGGGTTTGATCCAAGTCGGTCTCAAATCTCGTGCAAAACATGAAGAACGTAAAAAGCCCTAACTGTGCGCGACTTCGGGAAAACGACTAGAACTCAACGTATACTCCATGAAATTTAGGCAAATCAAGTGAAAATGAACCTATTCATGCAGCTCTACACTGTGGTAATGGATTTATTTAATCTTGATCCGAGAACACCTACCTTTGAATGCTAAGAACTCTCTGCAGGTTTCTGGGTCGATGTAGTGGCTTGGGGAAGATGCTCTTCACGAATCCAAGCCCTAGGGTCGTCCTCCTTGCTCCTGGGTGGTCTTCCCACGTCCAGCAATGAAGGAAGCATGCTAAAGTCGGCCGATAGAGGGTCTTAAGATGGTTTATAATGCTGGGTTTCTTAATTCCGAGTGTTGGGGTTTCTAAATCGTGGTAGGAATCCTACCATGACTAGAACTACCATAAGAGCTATTTCCATCCTAAAGCAACACCAATTAGCAAGTAGTAGAGAACAAATTCGTGCTCTCTTGTTGGGCTTAGGTTACGATTATGATTAATGACCCAATTAACTCATGTCTAAGCTTAATGACCCATTTTACTACTAGGTATTGGGTCAATACGAATTTTAAATTTATTCCTTTTTATTTGACCACCTATTGGCCCAATAAATATGATTTGACCTCAAACATATATTTTACTTTAGTTCGTTATATTAAATAACTGGTTCCGACTTAGTTTCCTAATTTAGGTAATTAGTCACATTGTGACGTACACTTGGCCAATCAGATTTTCGTTGCATGAATTTCTTTGTGGAATGCTTAGGAATAATGTTTAGGGTTGATTTATAATTTTTACGGAATTTTTCAATATGTTCTCTCACGTACGATAGTGGTACATAAGTTCTATCATTCCGATAATACAGAAGTTATTTATTACTATTTTCATACTTGAATTTGTTCATAGGTCATAAGTTGTCTATTGATCCGATTTCTTTTATGAACTATCACCACATATTGTTTGGAGTCCACCATAAATTTCTCATTTAGTTTATAATCTCATTTTATACACCTGATAATGGGTTGTCCAACTTATTTCCTAATTACGATAATAAGTCACACTAACTCTTCAATATACCCCAAATGACTTTTATTGACCCAAATTTCTTTATGGATCATATAGGATATTATTTTAAGTCCATCTATGATTTTTATTAATTTTTTTTCTCATCTAAGTATGTGTGATAATGATTTCCAGACTTATTCTCTGATTACGATACTCAGTCGCAAAATGTCTTAAACTTGGACCATCCGATTTTCCTTTGCATGAATTTCTTCATGGGTCATTAGGAGTATTATTTAGAGTTGAACTATGTTTTTATGAAATTTTCTAATGGGTTTTTGTATGTACGATAACAATACGTATGTTTTTGCTATTTCACTAATATTGAATTTATCGTTTTCAATTTATTTCTAATTTCTAATTACCGAATTTCGGGGGTTACACAATGATTTGCTTTACTTAAACAACGATTTGATCGAAACTAAACAATGATTTGACTGAAAACAACGATTTGTCTTCAGTTAAACAACGATTTGATCACAAACAACGATTTGGTCTCAAACAACGATTTGCCTTCACTTGAACAACGATTTCGGCCTCACAACGATTTCATCTGCTCATCGATTTCTGTTTAGTAATAACGTTGTACAAAACATTGATTTTATTATATAAACATGGACTATATTCACTTCAACTTGGTTTCAACATGGATTACATTTCACATGATTATATCGTCAATTTGGTATTAATATCATCTTTATACAGAATGCTCTTTATATAGCTCTTGAACAGTCTTGCTTTATCTTCTTATTTTCATGTAACATTTAAATATGCATATGCTCAAGATTCTGTGGACTTCAAAAACCTTCCCGCGCATCCTAAGATCTTGATCATTCCACATGAAATATTCTTGCTTACTTGATGTATCGCATAGAGTCTTGATTTGTGTGATGTCAAAATAACCTTTCCTGTTTAAGCATATCTTCATACTACACGACTACCAAGGTTGACTAACAACGTATACAAAAAGGAGTTGTCTAGGTATCTGTGTTTATTGCATGCAGGGTTTTTGTAGTAAAGCACGTCAAAGACAGATCTGTCAACTTGTCGAAAGGATAAAAGATTCGGAAAATCTTTTCCTAAAGGTGTAAGGATCAACCAAGCGCTTATAGCTGCAGGCTCACCTCTCCATGCCTAGGACCAGTCTCTCTAACGTGCATGAAGCTATGAGACAACGGATATCTGAACGGCTACTACAACGGTCAAAATAATTCATAGAAGATAAATAGAAGACTGGTGACTCCATGCAAGATAGTTAGATCATTTGAATTCTTGAATCTTCAAAAAGCTTGAAGCTCCAGAAAAAGAAGAGCCAGTTCATCCAATCCAATCTTTCTGTAGCTCTTAGCTCTCTGGGAGAATAGTGTATTATTTTTTAGAGCTTGCGTAGATCTGAGAGGAAATTCCTTGTAATCATCTTGTGCCTCTCAGACCTCGCCTCAGATCAAGCAAGTGCTAATAAGCTTGGTCTTGGGGCCTCCCTCTTCAACTCGCTCTTGTGGTGGATCCTCTTCAGTTGTGAAGAGAGACCTGTTGTTGAATAGGTGGTTGTTTCCCTTTGGTAAGAAGGAAGACATGTTGGTACATGTGTTGTTCTTCCTCTTCTGGTTGAGAAGAGAAGGCCAGCTGCGACTAGATGTGTAAGTGTCCTTAAGGGGGACTGTACCTTGTATAGTGAAATCTCAAGTGATTTCTTGGGGACTGGACGTAGGACTCCTAGGGATAGGAGATCCGAACCAGGATAATTCCCTGTGTCTTTATGTGATTGCTAGTCTTTCTTATTCCGCACTAACTGTCCAACGTAGTGGTTGTTGTCAAGCAATTTATTTACAAGTATTTTTCGAAGAAGAATTTTTAGCAATCCATTCACCCCCCCCCCCCCCCCCTCTGGGCTTGCTATCTGGGCAACAAGTGGTATCAGAGTCAAGTCTCTTCAAGAAGAAGATCTCACGATCTTAAGAGCAAAGATAAATGGCAGCTCAAGGATATGCTGAAGGACAGTCTGTCAACATACCTCCTCTATTTGATGGTGAAGACTACAACTACTGGAAGACTCGAATGGAGTTCTTCCTTCAAGGTCTCGATTTCCAACTATGGTCTATCATTGAAGAAGGAGATCTCTTGGTAACCAATGAAAAAGACAAATGGACAGATGAAGACAAGAAGAAAATATCTCTTAATAGCAAAGCAAAGAGTATACTGTGTTGTGCTCTTAGTAAGAAAGAGTTCAACAGGATTTTCGCCTGCAAATCTGCTATGGAAATGTGGGAAAAGCTTAGGCTCACATACGATGGAACAGACAAGGTAAAGGAGACAAGAATAGACATTCTAGTTACACAATATGAAAGATTTCAAATTGAAGCAGGAGAGTCCATCACTCAAATGTACAGTAGATTCACAGATATCACCAACAGTTTGGCGGGGCTTGGAAAAACTTATGAGATAGGAGACATGGTGAGAAAGATATTAAGATCCCTGCCAACCTCATAGACTACAAAAGTGACAGCCATAGAAGAAGCCAACGACCTTAGAAGAATGTCACTTGAGAAACTAATTGGGTCTTTAAGGCTCATGAAATAAATATGGAAAGGCTGGAAGAATCCTCCAGCAAGAAGAAGCACAACAATGCTCTCAAAGTCACAGAAGACACATCTAATGGCGAATCAGACAGTGAGAAAAGCAATGGGAGCAGTGAAGATGAGAGGCCTTTCTCTCTAGAAGACTACAAAGAATACTAGCTAAGAAGAAGTACAGTCTGGAAGAAGACACTTCAAGAAAGGTAAAAACTTCAAAAGACCAGAAGGGAAAGAAGTCAAGAAAGCTGAACTCATACTATGAATGCAAGAAACCAGGACACATCAAAGCTGAGTGTCCAAAGTTAAAGAAAACCGAATTCAAGAAGAAGGACAACGTGAACAAGTTCAAAAGATACTAGAATAAGCCATGGCCACTGCATGGAACAATGAAAGTGACTCTGACAGTGAGTCAAGCTCCAGCGAAGAAGAAGAAGAAATGGCTAACTGGCCTTCATGGCAAACACTGATGATAAGGTAACTTCTGATTCTTCATTTACTTCTTGCAATGAATCAGATTATGATAGCTTAGAAGATGCTTTTAACGAACTTTACAGTAAATATAAAGATGTATGTAAATAGTTAAAAACAACTAAGAAAAACTATACATGTCTTGAAATAACCAATTAGATCTAAAATCTAAAACTGAACAGTTAGAAAAACAAATTACGGAATTAAAAAGAAGAAATGAACTGCTATGTGAAGATGTAAAAAATAAGAATGAAAAGTGTAAGACCCGGCTTCCCGACTTTCCGTCCGGTGTTTGGGATGACTGGCCACTAACGCGTCCAGGCTGGGCGACGTGTTAGTGTCGCGTCGGGGGTGCCCAACGCGACAGTCATCCGTGTCGCGATGAGCATGCGTGTCGCGTCGGTGTCGCGCCCGGTGTCTTCATCGCGTCTTCGTGTCGTGCCCGGTCAACGGGTTGCGACTGCTTCTATCGTGTCGGTCGTCTGATGCCTGTCAGAGTGGCAGGTGTGTCAGTACAACCTGTCGCGTTGTCGCGGCGCCCGTGGGGGGCGTGTTCTTGTCGCGGTCTATTGACCCGTCGCGTTAAGGTGCTTAACGCGACGGGGCGGTCTGTCGCATCTCGGGGGCCGAAGGCTAAAAGCCTTGGCCGGGGCCCCTTCCCCCTCTCTCTCTCCTCTTCTTCCCTTTCCCCTCTTCTCCGGCGATGGGGAAGGCTCCCCTCCGGCGATTGGGGCGTGGTGGCACCGGAGGGCTCGTAGCGGAGCGGCGGAGCACGCGTGGAGCGAGGAGGAGATGGCTGTGCGTCGTGAAGGCCCCCTATGGGGTTCAGTTCTTCGTGAGAGGTAGGGATTTCTTGTGCCCTTCCCGATCTGGGTGGATTGGGAGCCCCTCGGGGTTTATAGATAGCTTTACTGCTTTCCCCATGCTCCCCTCCCCCCTTATGGTATGTTTGTATGGTTTGTGGGCGGCCCGGGATTGAGGATCTCGTTGGTCTGCCTCTCTGCTGGTGTCGCGACGGCTCGGCGCGTTGCGACATCAGAGGTGGCATCGGTCCTGTCGGGCGCGACCTTATCGTGACGCGGTTGGCGATCGCGATAAGGCTGTCGTGACGCACGTTCCGGTCGCGACAGGGTCACTGTCGCGACGCGTTTCCCGATCGTGATAGGGTTCTTGTCATGACGCCTTGCCCGGTTGCAACAAGGGCTGTCGCGGTGCCCTTCCCCATCGCGATGGTGTCGCGACGGCCTTGGCGGTCGCGAAAGTACCTGTGTTGCCTTGGGTGCTTCCGTTGGCCCGGTTGTGTGTCGACGTGTGCCCCAGGGTAGGCTTTGCCCTAAGGACCTTCTGGTAGGGAACGCGGCAGGTTACCTCCCTGCGTTCAGTGACCGAAGGTGACACCTTCGTGGCCATGTTCTGGCAGCGGTGCCAGGAGGGTCGCGTCTGTGTAATAATCGATTGACCGGTGGTCAATCGATTATAGAAGAGCGATGAGTTTCCGTGTTGCTGGTAGTGTTCTGAGGCTCCGGATTTTCCGTGCGTGTTTGGTTGGCCGACGGCCCTCCTGGGGATCTGTGCGTGCCTCGTGCTCGCTGGGCTTGTCGTGTGCTACAAGCTAGCGGTTCGGCGTGGTTTTTGTTGTGCTGCCCCGCCCGTTCGCCCGGTGCTTAGCACTTGAGGGCTTGTCCCCGATCTGAGAGGTTGTTACCGTTACCTGGGACCCCATCCTCGGGAGCCTGTTGAGGGAGTGCTCCGGGCTACGAGCGTGCTCGAGTTGGCAGCCGACTTGAGGCGGATTCTAGAGCTGAGGGGAAAACGGTGGTTTGGACAGCGGCGCTGAGTCATTTGTAGATCTCTCTTGTCTGAGGCGAGACGCCGAGGTTGTTGAGGTGTTTTCTTCCCAGCGCGGCCCAGATAGTCCTTTGTCTCACTGTCTCTCTCTGCGTTGGTTCCGGAGCCACGTAGTGGTGCTAGGCGTGGGGCCGCAGCTTGGCCAGGCTGCGGTGTTGCGTGGGTTGTGTGTTTCTGTGGCGGCTCTGTCTCACCCTTCCGCGGGGGCAGAGACAGGAGCTAGGCTAGCGAGTAGAGCGTGCGGACTACGGGTCCCCCTATTGACTGCTAGCGGCGGTGGCTTGGTTGCTGTTGTTGTGACGGCGTTTCCTCACGATGTTTCCAAGTGTTATCCGTTGCTCTAGCTTGCACGGCGGTTATAGTCTGGCTGTGCCTAGTTTCCATGGGCGTCGTTGGTCTGGCCTTGTGCAGACCTGTACTTCTGGTGGTTTTCGCTCGGTGTCCTCTCGGTTCCGTAGTCCCGTTCTTGGGTGCCAGTCTGTGATGGCACCGGCGTGTGTAGCTTCCCGACCTTGCGGTGCGTCCGGGATCTGGGGTGGTTTGCTTGTGAGCCCTCGACCTTGTGGAGGTCTGAGGTGGCCGTGCTTGCGGTGAGACGTCGTTCTCACCTGGTTGTTGCGTGGTCTCGGCGAGTGTGCCGAGGGTTGCTTCCGATGTGTGCCCGACTCCGTTGGTTTCTGCGGGAGTCGTGTGTGTGGCCCGACCTCGGTTGGTGGTCGTGGCGTTGCGCTGTTCTCTTTCGCTGCTTAGTAGTACCCTGCTGTAGGTGTTAGTCACTTTACAACTTTTTAGGGTAGTTTCCTATTTTCGGAGTTCCTGCTGCTCTGCCCGGTGAGGGACTGGTAATCCCTACTGGGCCTTGTTCGCGAGGCTCACCCCCCCTACTTCCTTCAGCTAGGGGCTCGTCATCGCGGGAGCTCGGTGTTGGACGGGTTGCGGAGGCGGCTGTGGCGCCGTGTGTTGTCAGCAGCAGTGAGAGTGAGCGTTGTGAGCTCTTGTAGCCGAGTGAGCTTAGAGTTGTGCTTTGCAAGTCCTCGGAGTATGCCCCTTAAGGACTGCACCTTTCTTCTTGTACCTGTGCTTTTACTTGGGACCCGTTGTACAAACCTTTTGTATATTGTACATATCATATAGTTATTAAATTCAGTACATATCTCACTAGACTATTTCTTCTAACCCTTCCATCTTCGGATCCGTGGGTGGCGGCACGACCCTTGGGACCCCTGGCGAGGGTCCGGGAGGTTGGGTCATTACAGTGGTATCAGAGCTAGGAGTCTGCTGAGATTTGTAAAGAGTTAATAACTATAGCTATCCTAAAGAAAGGTACAAGTGCGCTGCTGACACCGTCCAACTAGTGTTAGACTTGTGTTTTCAAATGTTTTGCAGGTGTGCGGCTTCCCTGCATGATTCGTGCGTGTGCTGCAGGTTGCAGTTGTTGCTATGCCGCGTGCGTGGCGAGTGTGGTCGCTCGGCATGTTCGTGCCGTAGCGGCACGGTTGGCGCTGGACTCGCTGGCAGTGGTCTTCGTTGTGTGGAGGACGCTTGCAGGCAAGTCCAGGTGCGGTGCTCCTGGTCGTCTTCAGCGCATATGAGCGTGTGTGCGTCGCGAAGGCTGAGAGAGCCTGCGTGTGGTGTGGCCTTCACCGGTTCATGGTTGTCTGTGGAACCAGTGGAAGGTGTCTCTGCCTTGTTGGCTGCCCCTCTGTTATTGGGGTGTGTGCTGTGTTGGTCTTGTGTGTGTAGTCTCTTGTTTGTGCGCTGTTGTGCGTTGTGCTCTGCTTGGTCGACGTTGTTGCTTGGGCTAAGCAGGTGTTCTGTGTGCCGTGTTGCATCGCTGGTTGAGCATTGCGACACTTGTCTGTGGTTGTTGTCGGCCTAGTGCTGGCTAGTTGTGAGCTCTGGTGAGGTGCTCCCGGAGTCTTTTTCTGTTGGTTCTGGTGGAAGTGAGGTTTCCCCAGAACTGTGTTGTGCTCGTTTCTGGTTGCTATTGCGTTGCTCTCTAGGCTGAGGTGCATCGCTTGGTTGCCCTATGTTCTGGTGAGGTTTCCCAGAATCGTTTGCTGTTGTCCTGGTGAGGGTTTCTCTCAGGACTGTTTCGCACTCGTTTCTGCTATTGCCATGCTACCTCAGAGTCTGAGGTGTGCTGTTGGTTTGGCTGGTGTGTTCTGGCGAGTTTTCCCAGAGCGGTGCCTTGGTGGTTCTGGTATAGGTTCTCCCAGGACCTGCTTGCGTTGCTTCTGCAGTTCTGCTGGTCGCAGTGTTCTCTCCGATGGTATGTGTTGTTTGGTCATTGGGTTGTGCATTCTGGTGAAGGTTCTTTCCAGGATCGCCCTTTGTCGCTTCTGGTGGAGGTTCTTCCCAGGAGTGCTCTGTGTTTGTTTTGGGCCACCGTTGTGTTGCCCCTGTGGTTCAAAGTGTGTCGTTTGGTTGGGCTACGTTCTGGCGAGATTCTCCCAGGATGACTCTTGGCGCTTTTGGTGGAGGTTCTCCCCAAAGCTGCTTCGTGTTGTTTTGGTTGTCGCTGCTCTCTCTCTCTGTAGAGATGAGCTGTCGTTGTTGCCGGTTGGACTATCTGTGTTACAGTCTGCCTGAGCGTTGTCGGTCAAGGTGTGGTGCGCTTGGCTGTGCGTCTGGCTGCTGCATTGGCCAGCTTGTCTCGTTAGTCATTTCCAAGTTTCTCAGTTGCGCTGGTGGGACTGCGTGTTCCCGTGGCTCGGATGGTTTGCTTCATTTCTCGCACCCTGCGTGCTCTCCCAGGTGGTGGTCTGGTGAGTGCAGTGGGTGTCTGGCTGGCTGTACTTCTTGTGGGAGCATCAGTCTTGCGTTGTGGTTTTCCCTCTCGCGCGTGGAAGAGAATCGTTGTGTGTGTCTCCTTCCTCTGCTTTCCGTTGGTTGCTCGGGGTGGCGATGCTCCACTGTGGTGTTGTGTTGCCAGGGTGTGCATCGTTGCGACATTCTGGTGGAGTCATCTTCCCTTGAGTTGTTTTTGGGTTGAGCTGGTTGCTCCCCTCGCACCGACATTTCCTTGTGGCACTGTGGGTCGGTGGACCTATTTGTGTCGTTTGTCGTCGTGATGGTTTCTTGTTGCCTGCCTGAACAATTTGGGGCATTGGGTCCCTGTTGGGTTGGTGCGAGATAGTCCCATTTTCTGTGGGTTGCTGCGTGAGGATGGTCCGCTGCATTTCTGATTGGCTTGCTCGTGCAAGCATTGTTCCGGTGTATGCTCGATTGTGCCTCGGCTTGTGCTTGGAGCTTTTCGTGTTGTCGTTTGGTTTGGCCTCTCTATCGGTCACGATAGAGATGGTGCCTCTTGCTCTTACGTGCTAGGGAGTCGCTGCGTTCTTTGCTCCCCATGCGGCAGAGTCGGTGTTCCGTGTTTTGTGCGCTTCTAGGAGCCGACGTGGTTGTTGCGCTCTTAAATTTGTCGTCTTTCCATGTTTCTGTTGTGGGTCTCAATAGAGAGTCCCCTCTAGGTGGGCCCTGTGTCATTTTGGACCGTCGGTGCGGTCGTGCATGCTGCACCTGAGCGTTTTTTCGATGCTTCGCGTTTCTGTGCCTCAAGGGCTGGGGTCGGCGTGGCCTGTTGTGCCCTTTGAGGCTTGCGGTCCTTTGCATGTGGCTTTTGACGGGTCTCTTGTGGAGAGTCCTTCTGTTAGCCCATGGTGTTGTTTCGGCTGCTGGTGCACCTGTGTTGCACTTTGCTTAGTTTTTGTGCTTGTGATAGCACCGTGTGCTCGTGCTCGAGCATTTCGGTTTTGTGCGTTGGAGCCTAGTGCATTGTGTTGTGCCTTGGATAGCTCCTGGTGCTTGTGATAGCACCATGTGTTGGGCGTGTGCCAGTTCGTGAGATTTGTGTGTCGTTTCACGACTTCGCTCGGTGTTGGAGGCGTCGAGCTTTCGCCTCTGGGACACGTGTGCTAGCCTGAGCCTTGTGGTTGTACCGTTACGCTGGGGGGTGGCTGCTTTACCTTGTCTAGGTGGCCTATCGGTGGTACGCCAGGCTGTGGTCGTAGCATGTTTCGGATTTCCCTCTCGCTTTCGGAGCGAGTGTGTTTGGTTGTGGTACCCTACTTCGGTCTGGGTCCCACTGAGGTCGACGTGTTGTCCTCGACCTCTGCGGTTGTCTTGGTTTCTGTGTGGTTGTGCGTGGCGTTGGTGAGTCTGGAAGCCGATGGCGGAGTCTCCTATCGGTTCGTATGGTGACAGTGAGGCCTATTGGCTTGCCAGTACTCGACCACGTGGTTCGTCGACGTTGTGAGGTGCCAAGTTCTGGCTTGACTTCAGACATCTTCCGTGTTTTCGTCGCGGTGTGCCACGTTGTGGAGTGTGTAACTCCCAGTTCTTGTGGCTTCGCGTGCGTTTGGTATCCTTGTCGGACCACGAGGAAGGTCTGAGTGAGACCTAGTGGTGACAGTGGATGCCGTTTTTCGCATGTTGAGGTTCTCCGCGTGCGTTTTATGTCCCTGTTGGACCACGAGGAAGGTCTGGGTGGGACCTAGTGGTGACAGTTGACGTCGTTCCGTATGTTGCGGATCCTCCGCGAGCATGATGTTGCTCTGGTTCTCGTCGCTTGCATGGCTTCTCGGTTGGGCTGGTGACCGGTGCTAGCTACTGCTAGTAGCCTGAGGCTGTTCCCCTGAGACTTGTGGTAGGTTCTCAGGCATTTCTCGTGTGGTTGTTGGCAACTGTGTACTCTGTCGGATTTTGCTAGCGACAGAGTAAGTTGCTGACTGGCGTTTCTTGTGTTGCTGCTGGCAACTGTGTACTCTGTCGGGTTTTTCCGGCGACAGAGTAGGTTGTCGATTGGTTGGTCCCAACAGCGAGGTCTGTTGGTGGCTGCAGCCGTGCGATTTTTTGTTGTTGGCGTTTTCTGTGTTCAGGCCGGTTTGGCATCGCTCGGCACCCTGTGGGGTTGTCGTTCCATTCAGACGCCCCCCCTGTGTGTGGCTGGAGTGAGCCATTGGTTTTCGGTTGTGTGCTCCCCATGTGTTTGGAGCCCGTTGTGTGAGCCGTTGGTTTTCTGGCTTCGTGTGCCCGTGCGCGTTTGGCGGTGTGGTTGTTGCCACGAGGAAGTCGTGTTGAGACTTAGTGGCTTATTCGCATTGGTCTTATATTTTCTCCCTGTGTTTCGTTTCGTGCCTCGAGATCTTTTGGGCTTGCCCCAATTTCGAGGATGAAATTGTTTTAAGGGGGGTAGAATGTAAGACCCGACTTTCCGTCCGGTGTCTGGGATGACTGGCCACTAACGCGTCCAGGCTGGGCGACGCGTTAGTGTCGCGTCGGGGGTGCCCGACGCGATAGTCATCCGTGTCGCGATGAGCATGCGCGTCGCGTCGGTGTCGCGCCCGGTGTCTCCGTCGCATCTTCGTGTCGCGCCCGGTCAACAGGTCGCGACTGCTTTCTATTGTGTCGGTCGTCTGACGCCTGTCAGAGTGGCAGGTGTGTCAGTACGGCCTATCGCGTTGTCGCGGCGCCCGTGGGGGTTGCGTTCTTGTCGCGGTCCGTTGACCCGTCACGTTAAGGTGCTTAACACGACGGGGCGGTCCGTCGCGTCTTGGGGGGCCGAAGGCTAAAAGCCTTGGCCAGTGCCCCTTCCCCCTCTCTCTCCTCTTCTTCCCTTTCCCCTCTTCTCCGGTGATGGGGGAGGCTCCCCTCCGGCGATCGGGGCGTGGTGGCGCCGGCAGGCTCGTGGCAGAGCGGCGGAGCACGCGTGGAGCGATGAGGAGACGGCCGTGCATCATGAAGGCCCCCTATGGGGTTCAGTTCTTCGTGAGAGGTAGGGATTTCTTGTGCCCTTCCCGATCCGGGTGGATTGGGAGCCCCTAAGGGTTTATAGATAGCTTTACTGCTTTCCCCATGATCCCCTCCCCCCTTGTGGTGTGTTTGTATGGTTTGTGGGCGGCCCGGGATGAGGATCCCGTTGGTCTGCCTCTCTGGGGTGTTGCGACGACTCGGCGCTTCGTGACATCAGAGGTGGCATCGGCCCTGTCGGGCGCGACCTTATCGCGATGCGGTTTGCGGTCGCGATAAGGTTTTCGTGACGC
>JACBKR010003959.1:0-26705 GCA_014218235.1 Colocasia esculenta
GGTTGAAATCCAGGATATCAAGGATGAATTTGAGGTAGCAATACTTCATTCAGTCCTGGCTGTTGGTACCCACACTCACAAGACAGGCTCTTCTAGTCCTGTCTCTAAAAAGAGGAGACTCACCTCCACTCATCCTATCTCCTCTGATCTCTGTTATCCTCTCCTTTAGTTTTCCCTTTCCATCTCCAATAAGCAGAAACTCATCTATGAAGAATATCTTCAAAAGGTAGTTTTTGCCCACATTTTTGGCCTTCCCTTCCAAAATCTCTCTGATCATCTTGCCACCATCTTTCCTTACACCCATCTCTCTAAGGCTCAACAGTCAAAAATTTTCTCCATGGCTGAAGCCAAAACTGAAGAGCAGTGGGCTCGGAGCAATAGAGATCTGTACAGTCAATTCCGTCGGGTTCAAGCTGCCAGATATCCACCTAGGGAAGCTCCTCTTCTCCTTTCTTAGTGGTTCCAGATCCATCACAAACATGTGTTTGGCCCCTTCATTCAGAAAGAGATCAAGTTTATCCGGCAGTATCAGATGTACAACAACTACTGCTATGTAAATCGCCTCCCTGAATCTCAGCTGGGTCAATTTCGTGCAACTATCAGGGATCTCAATTTAGGCACAACTTCGGACTCCCTTACTGTTGATTTTGCTACCCTAGTCATTCAAGATGTAGTGTTTCTTCCCCCTCTCCATGCCCTGATTATGGATTCTTCTGTGGGGACACTTATCTTTGAGCGAGCTGCAAGGGTAATGGCCAGGTTATTTGTGCAAGATGGTCGTGACCTATCTTTTCCCAGATTTGTCTTCAGGCAATATCTTCAGGGGCATATCAAGGGAGACGTCCTGGCCCCCATTCTCTCTGAATGTGAGCGGCTGTCTCCTGCAGATTGGACGAAGCTCTATCCCTTGTCTGCTCAGCAGCTAGGCGATCTAAATGCCTCTCAGGCCAGCTCCAATCAACCTCCCTTGTCTCCTGGTGAATTTTTGGATGCCAACTCTCTTCACCTCATCCGGGATTCCTATCTGACTGGGTCGAACGATACAAGGTTTTCTTTGCTTTAAAGAAAGAGCTTAGGTTGCTTAAGATTGACTATCCCCTCAAGATTGAAGCCTTTCTTCGGTTTGCCAGTTTTGGGTCCTTCTTAACCTACAAGTTAGCCCTTGGCAGTGTTAAGTATGGGGATTTCATTTCAGATCAAAGGCAGCTTCATATCAAAAGGATGCTCCCACCATGGGACCCTCCTATGTCACGCCCCAACACGGAATATCGGAGCGCGAAGGCAGTTGCAAGAAAAGGTATAGAGCGTATACTAGACATCAAACCATTACACACTGAATAATACTAAAGCAAATCTTTCTCATTAATAATTTTCCAATGTCTAGTTACAACCACTAATATCAGAGCCATTCTAAAGGGCCCAATTACATTGCAACAGAAGGAAATAACTAACTACAACTCTAAGATAACATAATGACTCGAGGGTACTCCTGGCTTCACTCTTGGTCATTCCCTTCCTTGTGAGTGTATATGTCGTCCTCGGTCTCACCTGAGAACACAACATCAAATAACGTAGGGTGAGTGATAACGCCCAGTAGGACTTAAATCTCAGGCTCAAGTAGGCTTTAAATAATTAACGCATTTAATGGCAGAGTGTCTAAAGATAGCAGGTACAAGAGAGTCAAAATATAGCACAGCAGGTAACAAGATAGCACAATAGCACGAGATCGAGTATAATTTCCAAAAATAGCACAAGTATCGAATATAGCATGAATAGCATGATGGCCATAGCACAACTAGCACAAGTATAGTAATAGCACGACGAGTATAGCACTTGTTTGTCATTCTAGACATCGAGAGAGTATAGCACGTTTGTGTTTTGATTGTCATATAGATAGTCGAGATAGATAGCACTTGAGTGTAATGCCAAACACTCTGATCATTTAACTCCCATGGGCACTAGCACTTTCGGGCGCACATCCCAGGACCAGATCGGGCCCTTTATATATTGCCAGGCATTGGTTATATTGTTTATCTTTAGACAATCAGTCAATGGCCAATATAGAGTACCAAGAAGTAGATGAGAGCACTAGATGAATAGACGAGATAGTAGAGTGAACGTAAATAGATGAGTGAATAGAGTATAGATGAGAGTTAATGGACATTACACGTAATGCGACGAGTAACAGGCGATAGTAACAGTTGCACAACACGCACACTTGGTGTTGGCAGTCAGGTGGAACTCACGACCCTACCACTGGCCTTGTTATGCACAGGTCCAGAGGTCCGGCGTGATTTAAGACGAGAGTGAATCTCTAATAGCCGTTTGGATCATATAGATCCCTAAAGGGTATCATAGGTATTAGGGTACAACCGGCTCGTCGGCCATGTGGGAATCCATGATCAGAGGAGACTTACGGAGGCCTTGTGCAAGAGTTCACTAGTCCGGCGAAAGGAATATCCGACGGAGAGTTCACCACAAGCCAAGTAAAGTGTGTATATAAAACATGTGCTCGACGTTCTAGAGGAATTTTAGAACAGTGGAGCGTCGATATCGGTATATAAACAACGCAAGAAACGAATACAAGTCCTTTAAAATAGGGCAATTAATATACTTTATTGCAATAAATTACCAGATACTTTATGAGATATTTTCTGCAAGATTTCAGCCATAAATGGATGGTTCAAGTGTGTGCAAGTGCAAGAGAAATCATAGATAGAAATAAGTCGTGAACATGTATTTTAAAAATTTTCAATATTGCTCCATATTAGACAGGATTCAGACCAGGCTTTGGATTGCGGCCAACTTGAAATCGAATGATACAGGGTGCTTTGAAAAATCATAACTAATTGTATAGTGAACGAAAAATCATGAAACCAGTTGCAAATTAAACTAGACATGTAAGGGTACTTCCAATAAATAGAGATTCGAGAGAGAACATGGTTTGAACATGGTTTGAGCATGAACAACAACGAGTAACACAGAACATGACATAGAGAGCAAGACTGATTTAATTCGAGCAACATGCTCAATGAAATTTAGGCTTTTTAGGGGCAAATGATCCCTAACAACCTGAAGTATCTACAACAAAACTTTCGTAGCATGGGGTCAAGTATTCATAGAGATTGAATTAAACATGACACCTCGGGGTTATCATGTTTGCAGTTCTTCAAAAATTAAGAACAAAAGATAGGATGGATGGAAAAATATGAAACTTGGGGGTTTCGTTCAAGAGGGTAGGAAGAACCTACAGAAAAAGTTTCATGGTTTATGCTTGTGAGAATGCCTACTTTGACTCGATTTGTCTTCTAGGGCTAGAACTTGAAGAACAAGGGAAGAAGCTTCAAGTTCTTTTTCTCTCCACGAAATCCTCTCCTCCTTAGCCTCTTCTCTACGTCCACAACTCTTGGCAACGAGCTAGGGTTGCCCAAGAGAGTTTAAGAGGTGTATTTATGTAAACACAAGTTCCTATTCCTACTACTACTGAAATTCCTCTTAATTCGAGATTTCCTTACTCCCACCTTCCTTCCTTGCTTTCCAATCTCTATTTAGACTTGGAAGAGATCCAAATTCGTGCTAATCCATATGGGGTAGGTTTAGGAATCCAACTCCTACTCTAATTGCTTATTTAATGCATTAAATATCCCTTTCCAATTATGATATAATTAAACTCCAATTTAGGGTATTTTCTTATTATTCTCCCCTTTCTTTCAAATTCAATTTTTGACCCAATAAATTCTAGAAGATCCATTAAGCAAAGCCCATTACTCTTTCCCATTAATGAGTTTTATTTAATGCTCTATTTAAATATCCCTTTAGCTAGTTTTAAATTATTTATTTAAATTTTTATTTTTTGTAAAAATTCAGGTTGCTACATCCTCCCCCTCTTAAAAGAATTTGGTCTCCAAATTCACATGACCTTACAGGAGAGAATGACTTACCGAATAGGTTAGGGTAGTTTCGTCTGATAATTCCTTCCGGTTCCTACGTAGCTTCTTCCACTCCGCGGTTATTCCATAAGACCTTCACCACGTGAATGGGACGATTTCTGAGTTGTTGTACCTTCCAGTCCAATATCTTGATTGCTTCTCTTCATACGTTATGTCCTTGTTTAACACCAGATCATCATAGCGAATGACATGTGTAGGATCGTACATACTTTCTAAGCATGGAGACATGGAAGACATTGTGCACACTTACCAAATTGGCGGCAAGGCCAGTCTATAAGCAACTTCACCAATCCTTTCAAGCACTTCGAAAGGACCAATGAATCTTGGACTAAGTTTTCCTTTTACTCCGAATCTTTGAATACCACGGGTAGAGATACCTTAATAGCACATGATCTCCTATTTGAAATTCCAGATCCCGTCTTCTCTTATCAGCATAGCTCTTCTGTCTAGACTGAGCAATCTTGAGTCGATCACGTATCATCTGTATATCCCAAGTTGTACTTTGTACCATGTCAGGTCCTAACCATTGTTGTTCTCCCACTTCATTCCAGCACACAGGAGATCTACAATTTCTGCCATAAAGTGCTTCAAATGGTGCCATTTTAATACTCGCCTGGTAACTGTTGTTATAGGCGAACTCAATCAAGGGTAAGTGTTCATTCCAATGACCCTTGAAATCTATAATGCAGGCTCTTAACATGTCTTCTACAATTTGATTTGTCCTCTCAGTTTGCCCATCAGTTTGCAGGTGAAAAGCAGTGCTAAAATTAAGCTTCGTACCAAGGGCAGTTTGCAGACCTTTCCAAAAATGAGAGGTGAACCTTGGATCTCGATCTGAGATGATAGATGACAGAATACCATGCAATCGCACGATCTCCTTGACATATAATGCAGCTAGCACTTCCACAGACCATGTACTCTTCATAGGTAAGAAGTGCGCAGATTTGGTTAACCGGTCAACAATGACCTATATGGCGTCGAGCCCACCACGAGTCTTGGGTAAACCCATGATGAAGTCCATGCCAATGCTTTCCCATTTCCATTCCGGAATATCTAGCGGTCTGAGTACACCGGCAGGGCGCAGGTGTTCCGCTTTTACTTGCTGACATGTAAGACAATGAGCTACATGCTCGGCTACTTCCCTCTTCATATTCGGCCACCAAACGTTCTTTTCATGTCTTGATACATTTTGGTACCTCCTGGATGAATAGTGTACTTAGTTTGATGAGCTTCATCCATTAGTTTCCTTTTTCGGGCTTCGTTGTCTGGGACACAAGTTCTCCTTGGAATACTAACCTTCCATCTTCAGTCATGGCAAAATCTGGTCTGTTCGCTAAGGTTTCCTTGACACGAACCAAGAATGGATTGTTGTCCTGTTGCATCTTGATTTCCTCCATCAGATCGGATTGGATCTTGAGATTGGCAATCAAAACATGATCATCCCTATGTTCAATATTTAAGTCTAGCCTCATGAATTGTTCAAGTAATTGCATCTCGCCAAGGACTAGACTCGAGATAGGTGCCATTGGCTTTCTACTAAGAGCATCAGCCACGGCGTTTCCCTTACCTGGATGGTACTGGATGTTGAAATCAAAGTCCTTTAGATATTCTAACCATCTTCTCTGCCTCATGTTGAGTTCTTTCTGGGAGAATAAATACTTCAGACTTTTATGGTCTGAGTAGACAGTGAATTGCTCGCCATATAGATAGTGTCTCCAAATTTTTAATGCGAAGACCACGGCAGCCAACTCCAAGTCATGCACAGGGTAGTTGACTTCATGCGTCTTCAATTGCCTTGAGGAATAAGCAATGACCTTCTCCTTTTGCATTAGTACACAGCCTAGCCCAATTCCCGAGGCATCAGTGTAGACAGAGAAACTTTCTCCCTCTACTGGTAGAGCGAGAATGGGTGCTGAGGTAAGGCAGTCTTTGAGAGTTTGAAAACTCTTCTCACACTCTTTACTCCAGGAGTAGGGATTCTCCTTTCGTGTCAGACGCGTGAGTGGTACGGCGATCTTAGAGAAGTCCTTGATGAAACGCCTGTAGTAACCAGCCAGTCCTAGGAAGCTTCTTATCTCGGTGACGTTGGTTGGTCTCTCCCAGTTGAGTACAACTTCGACTTTGGAGGGATCAACAGAGATGCCGTCCTTTGTTATGACATGGCCCAAGAAGGACACTTCTTCAAGCCAGAACTCGCACTTGCTTAATTTTGCATATAGTTTGTTGTCTCGTAAGACTTGCAGTGCGTTCCTCAAGTGTTCTTCATGATCTGCCTTGGTCTTGGAATATATGAGGATATCGTCGATGAAGACGACCACAAATTTGTCAAGGTATGGCCGATATATGCTGTTCATAAGTTGCATAAAGGCTACAGGAGCATTGGTTAGACCAAAAGGCATAACAACAAATTCGTAATGTCCATACCTGCTCCTGAAAGCCGTTTTGAAGATATCGCCATCCTTGATCCTCATTTGGTGATAGCCAGATCGAAGATCGATCTTGGAGAAATATTGCGCTCCAGAAATTTGGTCGAATAGTTCGTCGATCCTAGGCAATGGATATTTGTTCTTGATGGTAAGCTGATTGAGTTGTCGATAGTCGATGCATAGTCTCATCGACCCATCCTTCTTCTTGACGAATAGCACAGGTGCTCCCCATGGGGAAGTACTCAGTCTGATGAACCCTTTTTCTAGTAGCTCCATCAGCTGCGCCTTTAATTCCTTCAGCTCGGCAGTGACATCCGGTATGGTTGACGCGATACCGGGGCAGCTCCAGGAGTCAACTCAATGGCGAAGTTGACGTCACGTTTAGGGGGAACTCCGGGTAAGTCTTCAGGGAATACATCTGGGTAGTCCTGGACTATGTGGATGTCTTCTATTTTTGAACCCTTCTTTTCGACTATGACGGCAGCAAGGAAAGCAAAACATCCCTTCCTTATCATGTTATGGGCTTTTAAGGCGGAGACTAGGGACATCCGCTTCTTATGTCTAATTCCAGTGAATGCTAATTTAGGAAAGTCACTAAACGTTACCCTTCCTTTCTTACAATCGACGCTTGCCCCATATGTGGACAGCCAGTCGGCTCCCAATTGACGTCATACCCTTCCATGGACATACATACAGGGTCGGCCTTTAGGTTAAGGTCTCCGATCATTACATCGGCGGATGGAAAGTATTGGTTTAATTTCTCCTTCTCCCTAAGGGTGTTGTGACAGAGAATTCACCACCCATGGTTGTAGGTTTTGCAGTCAGGGTATTAGCAAAGTGTTGAGATATAAATGAATGAATAGCTCCAGTATCAAATAACACAAATGCTGGCAAGGAAAAGACTCGCAGGGTACCTTCCACCACGCCACCTTCCTCGATGGTTTCTTCATTGTGTAGGCTTGCAGCCTACCCTGTTTCTTAGGCATAACGGTACGCCTCTCATTCTCTTTCAGCATCGAGCACTCGGGTATGCGATGCTCATGACTTCCGCAGCGTAGACACGCTCCGGCTTTTCTCCAGCACTCATCAGCGGTGTGACCAGTCTTGTCACAGTGTTTGCAATGGCTCTTTGTTGGAGTGTTGGGTACGAAAACCTTGGGTTTCCGTTCTTGGCTAGATCCCTCCGTGATGTTGAAGGGACGCTTTTTGCCGATGGTCGGCTTGGCAGATGCTGGTCCCGATGTCATTTATTTCTTGACGAACTTCCCTTTGATACGGTCGGTGAAGTCCGTAGCATCTTCTAGCAGCTGGGCCTTCCTAACCATCTCGGCATAAGTTTGTATTTCGAGTGGCGCCAGTTGAGTAATGTATTGAGGCTTTAGGCCATTTAGAAAGCGCTTAGCCTTCATTCTCTCAGTGTTGATCAGATGTGCAGCGTACTTTGCCAGTCTAGAAAATTGGGCTTCATATTCCGCCACTGTCAGGCTTCGCTGTTTAAGCGCAGAGAATTCAGCAGCTTTCTTTTCCTGTACTCGTTCAGAGAAGTACTTAGCATTATAAGCTTCCTTAAATTCGGTCCAAGTAAATTGGCCGTTATCCCTCGTGGCTTCTATGGACTCCCACCATGCGCGGGCATCCTTCTCCAGTTGGAATGTCGCTAATAGAAGTTTGTCTCCGTCCGCACATTGCATTACACGGAAGATCCTTTCCGTTTCCTTTAGCCAGTGCTCCGCTTCATCTGGATCCGTAGACCCACTGAACCTAGGCGGGTTCAGACCCCTGAAATTGCGATGCAGCTCGCCTGCACCTGGTTGGTTTCCTCCACGGTTACCACTGCCTTGCTGGGTGGCTTGTAGTATGGCACGAGTCAGTTCCTGGAGGGATTGTTGCATGCCTCTCATCTGGGGACGTTCCGCAGTCATTGTAGTTGTTTAGTTCCTACAAAATAATTTAAAGGTTATATGCTGATTAAAAGTTTAATTTGTGCGTGTGTGTGAGTTTATTTTAGCTGATTACCCATGGTTCTACCCACATCTCTCATAGGTATTTACTGACTCTTAGTCGAGGCTGGTCAACCTAGATCACCCTATACTTAAGATACCTAGGCTCTAATACCACAAAACTGTCACGCCCCAACGCGGAATATCGGAGCGCGAAGGCAGTTGCAAGAAAAGGTATAGAGCGTATACTAGACATCAAACCATTACACACTGAATAATACTAAAGCAAATCTTTCTCATTATAATTTTCCAAATGTCTAGTTACAACCACTAATATCAGAGCCATTCTAAAGGGCCCAATTACATTGCAACAGAAGGAAATAACTAACTACAACTCTAAGATAACATAATGACTCGAGGGTACTCCTGGCTTCACTCTTGGTCATTCCCTTCCTCGTGAGTGTATGTGTCGTCCTCGGTCTCACCTGAGAACACAACATCAAATAACGTAGGGTGAGCGATAACGCCCAGTAGGACTTAAATCTCAGGCTCAAGCAGGCTTTAAATAATTAACGCATTTAATGGCAGAGTGTCTAAAGATAGCAGGTACAAGAGAGTCAAAATATAGCACAGCAGGTAACAAGATAGCACAATAGCACGAGATCGAGTATAGTTTCCAAAAATAGCACAAGTATCGAATATAGCACGAATAGCATGATGGCCATAGCACAACTAGCACAAGTATAGTAATAGCACGACGAGTATAGCACTTGTTTGTCATTCTAGACATCGAGAGAGTATAGCACGTTTGTTGTTTTGATTCTCATATAGATAGTCGAGATAGATAGCACTTGAGTGTAATGCCAAACACTCTGATCATTTAACTCCCATGGGCACTAGCACTTTCGGGCGCACATCCATTACCAGATCGGGCCCTTTATATATTGCCAGGCATTGGTTATATTGTTTATCTTTAGACAATCAGTCAATGGCCAATATAGAGTACCAAGAAGTAGATGAGAGCACTAGATGAATAGACGATAGTAGAGTGAACGTGAATAGATGAGTGAATAGAGTATAGATGAGAGCTAATGGACATTACACGTAATGCGACGAGTAACAGGCGATAGTAACAGTTGCACAACACGCACACTTGGTGTTGGCAGTCAGGTGGAACTCACGACCCTACCACTGGCCTTGTTATGCACAGGTCCAGAGGTCCGGCATGATTTAAGACGAGAGTGAATCTCTAATAGCCGTTTGGATCATATAGATCCCTAAAGGGTATCATAGGTATTAGGGTACAACCGGCTCGTCGACCATGTGGAATCCATGATCAGAGGAGACTTACGGAGGCCTTGTGCAAGAGTTCACTAGTCCGGCGAAAGGAATATCCGACGGAGAGTTCACCACAAGCCAAGTAAAGTGTGTATATAAAACATGTGCTCGACGTTCTAGAGGAATTTTAGAACAGTGGAGCGTCGATATCGGTATATAAACAACGCAAGAAACGAATACAAGTCCTTTAAAATAGGGCAATTAATATACTTTATTGTAATAAATTACCAGATACTTTATGAGATATTTTCTGCAAGATTTCATCCATAAATGGATGGTTCAAGTGTGTGCAAGTGCAAGAGAAATCATAGATAGAAATAAGTCGTGAACATGTATTTTAAAAATTTCAATATTGCTCCATTATTAGGCAAGTTTTTACTGGGGGTATAACGGTAAGAAGGTGTAAGGATTATTTAGAAAGCGACAAAAATATTTTTCATGGGTTTTTATTAAAAAACTGAGAAGAACATAGGTCATGAGCATTGTGACAGGGGCCAGGCAGAACGCGACAGGGTCCTGTACGGGTTGCGACATGGCTGTCTGTTCAGGCGGCCAGAACGCGACGTAGGTACTGTCGCATTCAGAAAGTGACAAGGAAGGCGTCGCTATGGCTTGAGAAAGCGACAAGTGGATGGTCGCAATCAGACCCAGAAGGCGACATATCGGCCTGTCGCAAACTGGTTGTCTGCACCTGGCTCTGACAGGATTCAGACTAGGCTTTGGATTGCGGGCCAACTTGAAATCGAATGATACAGGGTGCTTTGAAAAATCATAACTAATTGTATAGTGAACGAAAAATCATGAACCAGTTGCAAATTAAACTAGACATGTAAGGTACTTCCAATAAATAGGGATTCGAGAGAGAACATGGTTTGAACATGGTTTGAGCATGAACAACAACGTGTAACACAGAACATGACATAGAGCAAGACTGATTTAATTCGAGCAACATGCTCAATGAAATTTAGGCTTTTTAGGGGCAAATGATCCCTAACAACCTGAAGTATCTACAACAAAACTTTCGTAGCATGGGGTCAAGTATTCATAGAGATTTGAATTAAACATGACACCTCGGGGTTATCATGTTTGCAGTTCTTCAAAAAATTAAGAACAAAAGATAGGATGGATGGAAAAATATGAAACTTGGGGTTTCGTTCAAGAGGGTAGGAAGAACCTACAGAAAAGTTTCATGGTTTATGCTTGTGAGAATGCCTACCTTTGACTCGATTTGTCTTCTAGGGCTAGAACTTGAAGAACAAGGAAGAAGCTTCAAGTTCTTTTCTCTCCACGAAATCCTCTCCTCCTTAGCCTCTTCTCTACGTCAAACAACTCTTGGCAATGAGCTAGGGTTGCCCAAGAGAGTTTAAGAGGTGTATTTATGTAAACACAAGTTCCTATTCCTACTACTACTGAAATTCCTCTTAATTCCGAGATTTCCTTACTCCTACCTTCCTTCCTTGCTTTCCAATCTCTATTTAGACTTGGAAGAGATCCAAATTCGTGCTAATCCATATGGGGTAGGTTTAGGAATCCAACTCCTACTCTAATTGCTTATTTAATGCATTAAATATCCCTTTCCAATTATGATATAATTAAACTCCAATTTAGGGTATTTGCTTATTATTCTCCCCTTTCAATTCATATTTTTGACCCAATAAATTCTAGAAGATCCATTAAGCAAAGCCCATTACTCTTTTCCATTTAACGAGTTTTATTTAATGCTCTATTTAAATATCCCTTTAGCTAGGTTTTAAATTCTTTATTAAATTTTTATTTTTCGTAACCTGGTGAATTTTGGATGCCAACTCTCTTCACCTCATCCAGGATTCCTATCTGACCTGGGTCGAACGATACAAGGTTTTCTTTGCTTTAAAGAAAGAGCTTAGGTTGCTTAAGATTGAATATCCCCTCAAGATTGAAGCCTTTCTTCGATTTGCCAGTTTTGGGTCCTTCTTAACCTACAAGTTAGCCCTTGGCAGTGTTAAGTATGGGGATTTCATTTCAGATCAAAGGCAGCTTCATATCAAAAGGATGGCTCCCACCATGGGACCCTCCTATCAAATTGAAATTGGGGCCTTTCAAGCCTTTTTTGAAGAGCAGGAACGTCAAGCACTCCCTGTCATCAGGCGCTTTGGCTCCTTGTTATCCCCTGCTCATTACTTATCTGTAAATCCTCAAAATTGATCAATATATTTTGGTTGTCTGCCCTTCCATCTTTTCTTTTCATTCTTTGTCTTAGTTTATCATTTTGCTTAATAACAAAAAGCGGGAGAAACTTAGCATGTATGAAATATTCATGCTTATTGATAAATTTTGTCATCACCAAAAAGGGGAGATTGATGATCAGTCTGTCCCCATGTAATTTTAAGTATATATTTATTTTGGTGACTACCAAAACCTTATCAAAGTTCTTTAAGTCTTAAGTACAAGAAATACTCCAAAGTCAATCAAGCCAATATTGGTAAGTATTATATTTCTGAAGCATTAATTTTTCAAGATTGTATCTATCTAAGTCCACATCGATTTCGGTTGAAAGTCATAACGATTTCCTTCATGTATATCGTTTTAAATAGAGCTATAACGATTTGATATCACAACGATTCCTTAAGTCATCGTAACGATTTGCTCACCGCAACGATTCCTTAAGTTATCGTAACGATTCGCTCATCGTAACGATTTGCTCATCGCAACGATTCGTTAAGTCATCATAACGTATCGCTCATCGTAACGATTTGCTCATCGCAACGATTCCTTAAGTCATCGTAACGATTTGCTCACCGCAATGATTCCTTAAGTTATCGTAACGATTCGCTCATCGCAACGATTTGTTAAGTCATCATAACGATTCGCTCATCGTAACGATTTGCTCATCGCAACGATTCGTTAAGTCATCATAATGATTCGCTCATCGTAACAATTTGCTCATCGCAACGATTCCTTAAGTCATCGTAACGATTTGCTCACCGCAACGATTCCTTAAGTTATCGTAACAATTCGCTCATCGTAACGATTTACTCATCGCAACAATTCGTTAAGTCATCATAACGATTCACTCATCGTAACGATTTGCTCTTCACAACGATTCATTAAGTCATCATAACGATTCGCTCATCGTAACGATTTGCTCACCGCAACGATTCGTTAAGTCATCATAACGATTCGCTCATCGTAACGATTTGCTCATCACAACGATTCGTTAAGTCATCATAACGATTCGCTCATCGTAACGATTTGCTCATCGCAACGATTCGTTAAGTCATCATAACGATTCGCTCATCATAATGATTTGCTTTGCACAACGATTTCTTTAGCGCTCATAACGATTTGTTTTGCGCAACGATTTCTTTAGCGCTCACAACGATTTGCTTTCTGTAACGACTTGTTAAGCGCTCATAACGATTTGCTCTCTATAATGATTTCTTTAATATTCATAACGATTCCTTTAATGAATACAACGATTTGCTATCTATAACGACTTGTTAAGTGCTCATAACAATTTCTTCAGTAACACTTGATCATAACGATTTCATAAGCATATAGACATCGACTTTATGTTTTATATCGACTTAATATTTATCTTATTTCTGAAAGCGTTGAATAGCCTAAGTCTTCACATATCTATCTGACTGCTGTGCATTTAATGAAGACAGAACGCATCTCTGCATGCATGCAGATGATATCTTTTCTTTATCGTGCATATTCTGTCAACATCTTTTAGAACAAGCTTTTTGGCATTGCTATTTTGGTGAATATTCACATCAACGTCTTCTAACATCAAGAGACAGTCTAGCTGTCTACTGTTCTTGCATTTATATGTGCAGGGTCCTAAAGATATTTTGTTATACAACGTTGGACCATATAGACACCAGAAGACCTTATCTCTTTGCGTGCTCAAATGGATAAAAGATTGTTGACTTGAAGTTTCCAAATGTCAAGCAGTCTAACGTCTACCAAAGAAAGAGACAACGGTTACTTCAACGACTACATTTCAAATTGGACATATAAATTCAAGATAGAAGCTCCAGAAGATGGAGGAATATATACTACAAGCATTACAGATCTTCTGAAAGAATTCGAGAGCCAAGAATTCAATTCCAGTGTGTCTTTAGCTCTTTGCTCTCCATGCTGTAATAGAAATCCTAAGAGAGCTAGTATAGTGCTGAGAGAGTGCCTTGTCTAGATTATTGCTCTCAGTGCTAGTAGCTTCAGATCTTGACTTGCTAAAGCTTGATCTAGGGGCTTGAATTCCTGCTTATTTTTTGTGTTGTTGTTCCCTTCTGTTGAAGGAAGACCTGGTGGGGAGCCAGGGTGTTTTATTCCCTTCTGTTGTGAAGGAAGACCTGGTGGGGATCCAGGGTGTTATAGTTCCCTTCTTGTGAAGGAAGACCAGCTGAGCTGGTGTTGTTTTGTCCGTAGGGGGACTGTACCCTAGTTAGTAGAATCCTGAGTTGTTGCTTAGGGACTGGACGCAGGACTCCTAAGGAGAAGGTCTGAACCAGGATAATTCCTTGTGTTGTGTGATTGCTCATGTGTGTTTGTCTTTTATACTAACCTTCTCTAACCTTCATCAAAGAACATCTTTGTGTGAATGTTTTTTAGTACATGTACTAATCAAGTAAAATTTTAAAAGACCCATTCACCCCCCTCTGGGCTCGTCAACTGGGCAACAAGTAGTATCAGAGCGAGTCTCTTCGACAAAGAGAAAGATCCAACGATCTGAAGAGTAAAGATCCATGGCAGCCCAAGGTAACATTGAAGGTCAGTCTTTCAACCGACCCCCTCTCTTCGATGGTGAAGATTATGCTTATTGGAAGACCAGAATGGAGTACTTTCTCCAAGGTCACGACTATCAGATATGGTCAATAGTAGAAGAAGGCGATCTCCTGGTCACAAATGAGAAAGCTCAGTGGACAGATGATGACAGGAAAAAGATCTCCTTGAACTGTAAGGCTAAGATATTCTGTGCTGTGCTCTAAGAAAAAAAGAATTCAATAGAGTTTCAGCCTGCAAATCTGCAATGGAGATGTGGGAAAAGCTTAGAATTACCTATGAAGGCACAGACAAAGTGAAGGAGACAAGAATTGATATTTTTGTTATTCAATATGAAAGATTTCAGATGCAATCGGGTGTGTCCATAACTCAAATGTTCAGTCGATTCACATTATTACAAATGGATTGGCTGGACTTGGGAAAACCTATGAGATTGGAGACATGGTGAGGAAAATTCTTAGATCCTTACTATCTTCATGGACCCCAAAGGTCACAGCTATTGAGGAAGCTAATGATCTGAAAAGGATGTCTTTGGAAAAGCTCATTGGGTCCCTTATGGCCCATGAGATCAATATGGAAAGGCTAGGAGAATCCTCAAGTAGAAAGAAGCACTCCAATGCTTTAAAAGCTGAAGAAGACTCATCAGAAGCAAGCTCGGATGAAAATGAAAGTATTGAAGACAGTAAAAAAGAAGAAGCAATGCTATCAAGAAGACTGCAGTGGATTTTAGCCAAGAAAAATAATTTTAATCTGGCAAAAGATTCTTTAAGAAAAACAAAGAGTTTAAGAAGTCAGAAGGAAAGGATCTGAAGAAAGAGAACCAATATGCTATGAGTGCAAGAAACCTGGACATATCAAAGCTGAATGTCCAAAGCTCAAGAAGCCTGAATTCAGAAAAAGAGAGAGCTCCAAGAAATTCAGGAAATATAAGAAAAAGGCAATGGCAGCCGCTTGGGAAAACAACAGTGACTCAGACAGTGAGTCAAGCTCAAGCAGTGATAAAGAAGAAGCCAACCTGGCGTTCATGGCAAATACAGATGATAAGGTAACATCTGACTCCTCCTTTGATTCCTGCAATAATTCTGATTTGGATAACTTAGTGGAAGCATTCAATGAACTATACAGTAAATATAGAGAAGTAACCAAACTATTAAAAGTAAGTAAGAAAAATAATGCTTATTTAGAAAACACAATTCAGATCTAAAATCAGAAAATGAACAGCTAGAAAAATAGTTAACTGAACTTAAAAGAAGAAATGATTTATTATGTGAAGATCTAAAGGATAAGAATGAACAATAATTAAATTTGAAAAACAAGCAAGCTCGGATGAACTAAAAACAGAGATAAACTCATTATTAGAAGAGAATAAAAAGTTATCTAGCACATTGGAAAAATTTACAAATGGTAAAAACTCCCTCATATTAAAAGGTGCTAGAAGATCAGGTAAGAAGAAAAATGGATTGGGATATATACCCCCAGATAATGAATAAACTATAGTTTATCCTAAAATATATCCAAGAACAAAATTTGTACCTGAACAATACATTGCATACAAGACAGATTTCAAATATATAGAAAAAGTGACAAAATTGTCTTGCTGTAGTCACTATAACAAATTAGGACATATCATAACTACATGTCCAACTAACATAAGAAATGGATAATAAAAAGGGAAACCAGTGATACTAACCAATCAGGACCCAAAGAACTTGGGTACCTAAGACTTAATGTTTTCATTTCAGGTAACTCTCGAACATCCAAATGGTATCTGGACAGTGGATGCTCAAGGCACATGTCAGAGGTCATCAGATCCAGTTTCAAGAGTCAAAGTGCAGCATATTAGAAGATGGAGCAGTAATTTTCAAGGCAAATAGAGAAAAACTTATATGTGCTCTATCTTGAAGAACTCAAGGATCAAATTGTCTGTCTAGCAGCAAATAAAGATCAATCAACTGAATTGTGGCACAGAAGATTAGGACATTGCAGCATAAATGGTATGAGAAAGTTGTTAAAGAAAAATCTTGTGGAAGGTATGCCAAAATCAGTACTAAGATGGAAGGTGTTTGTAGACCTTGTGCCAAAGGAAAACACTCCAAGAGCTCCTTCAAGTCGAAGACTGTGGTAACTACCTCAAAGCCTTTGGAACTCCTCCATATGGATTTGTTTGGGCCAATGAGGACAGGTACTAATCAAGTAAAATTTTAAAAGACCCATTCACCCGCCCTCTGGGCTCGTCAACTGGGCAACAAAATGTCTTTTTTGAGTACTCTCCATTCTTTGATACTGGATTTATAGGTCTGGATGTTCCAGGTCTAGTATAGCCAGTCATTGGAAATGGTAGCCACCTTACGGAGGCAATTATGTGTCAATAAGGATCATCCACTCTCGGTATCGTGAGAGGAATATCCCATATTGTCTTACTCAGGCAAATCCCTGGCCATGGTCAATTGGATTTAGTGAGAAGGAGTTCTCCGAGAGAATCCGATAAGAGTTTGACTTTAACAGATTCCATATAGACCTGACAACACCATGCCTAATATATGGTCTCTGGGATAATAGATGGATGAGGGACTACATGTACACGGTAACTGTGGGCAGACAGGTCCAATGGATTTGATCACTCGTATCATCTGGGGATTATGGCATAGTGGCCTAGTATGTTCATAATCGATGAGTTGAGTGAATTATTATGGAGATAATAATTCACTAAGTCAGAAGGAGTTCTAACGAGTACAACTCACGGCCAGCTCGAAGGTGGATAACGCGATGAATAGAGGATTGGATAAAAGTTATCCAATAAGCCTTATTTAACCCATTATGGACCTATCGGGTAAGACCCAATAAGCCTTGATAAGGATCCATTAAGGGAGCATACCAGGATCATGCCACCTCACCCCTTCTGGAAGGAGGACACCTCATCATCATTAACCATCATTACATAATGAGGTGTCCCTGCGAGGTGTCCCTTGTCATGATTACATGACGAGGTGTCCTTGCAAGGTGTCCCTCTTGTCATCATGACATGGTGAGGTGTCCCTGCGAGGTGTCCCTTGTCATGATTACATGACGAGGTGTCCTTGCAAGGTGTCCCTCTTGTCATCATGACATGGTGAGGTGTCCCTGCGAGGTGTCCCTTGTCATGATTACATGATGATGTGTCCTTGCAAGGTGTCCCTCTTGTCATCATGACATGGTGAGGTGTCCCTGCGAGGTGTCTCTTGTCATGATTACATGATGAGGTGTCCTTGCAAGGTGTCCCTCTTGTCAACATGACATGGTGAGGTGTCCCTGCGAGGTGTCCTTTGTCATGATTACATGACAAGGTGTCCCTGCAAGGTGTCCCCCTTGTCATCATGACATGATGAGGTGTCCCTGATGAGGTGTCCTTTAGGCTCTCTATAAATAGAAGGGGTTCTCTTTGAAGTTCATGGGCTAGAGCTTGAGAAGAGAAACCACCTACTTCATCCCCCCTTCCCGTCTCTCCCTCCTGTGCTCTCCCTAGGCAAGAGGAGAACATGGAGGGCCGAGCCCTCTTGTTGTTGCTGCTACTTGCTGCTGTTGGCCGCTGTGTGGCGTTGCACGACTAGGAGGAGTGGCACCACCGGTGTAGGAGGGGTCATCGTCATCACCGATCATCCATTGTGTGGATACCGCTAGAGGGAGTCTCGCGAGAGCTCCTTCAAACAAGGACTAGTTCTGCGCTTCAGGGGATATACGATCTCCCCTAGGTGAGATTGTCTCACGCCTTATTTGTATGTATGTTTACATGCACCGTACATTATAGCCCGATCAAGTACATAGATGGAAATCGATTTTTTGTTTTACTTCCGCTGCGTATGTGATGCCCCAAGTCGATTTCCAACAAACATGTACTTCAGGGGGTACCTCAACTCCTACTGAGGGTAAGACTGGGGCTGCTGGCACTGCCTCCTCAACAACTGGTACCGCTGGCTGTGCGGGTCCTGGCTGATCCATCCTCATACGGATCTCCGTAAGACTTTCCCATATCCTCTCAATCATCCTCTGGGTAGGATCCTCCGGATCATCACCACCTCCTCCCCAATCTCTCCGATCTGCCATTTCTGATCCTGCACAAACAATTTCCATCCACACAACACAACATATATCAACACAAAAAACTCAGGGACAACTACCAGCAGTGGGTTTAAGTAGAGAATAGGCTATGTAAATTTCCTGTTCCTTTACATTTATACGGACTATGCTCTGATACCAACTGTGAAGGACCACATCGTTCAAACCCGTTAACCTGATAACGAGCCTGACACTAGGGCTGCAAACGAGTCGAGTCGAGTATTATGCTGCTCAAGCTCTGTTCGTTAATTTTTAATCGAGCTCGAGTCGAGCTCGAGCTTTATTGAGTATTGAAAATGGTTGTTCAAGCTTGGTTCGTTTAAATACTCTCGAGTTCGAGCTCTTAACGAGTATCTTAACGAGCCTAATTGAATTTGCGAGTTATATATATATATATATATATATATCCATATTATGTATATATATAAGCCTAATTCAATTTACAAGTAAAAACCTAATTGTTTATAAGACCCAAATTTATCTTATTTCAAGGTCATACCCCAAGATCCTTCATAGGTTACTTGTTTAATTATTTTAGTATAATGTTTAAAATATCTAACAACTATATTTGTAAATTTTATAATTAAAAAATTAAATGAATTTATTTACGAGTTTAAACGAATTTGTTTACGAGTTTAAACAAGCCGAGTAGACATTTGCTCATACTCGGCTCGTTTATGAAACGAGCTTAAACTAGCCGAGTAGACATTTGCTCATACTCGGCTCATATTTTCATATTTATAATAAGAAATTAATATAATCTGAGTATATTAACGAGCATATTATCGAGTATCTTAACGAGCTGTTCGCGAACGTATTCGAGTCGAGCATATCTCTGTTCAAGCTCTACTCGTTTATGAATCGAGCTTATATTTTTGTTCAAGCTCGGCTCGTTTATCTAATAAACGAACCGAATCGAGTTTTTATCGAGCCGAGTTTCAAGCTACTTGCCGAGTGTATTGGTTTGTTTGCAACTAGGGGTGTAAACGAGCCGAGTCGAGCCGAGTAGTATGCTGCTCAAACTCTGTTCGTTAACTTTTAATCGAGTTCGAGCCGAGCTCGAGCTATATCGAGTATTGAAAATGTCTGTTCAAACTCGGCTCGTTTAAATACTCTCGAGCTCGAGCCCTTAACGAGTATCTTAACGAGCTTAATTGAATTTGCGAGTTCATATATATAAGTCCAATCCAATCTATAAGTAAAAAATTGATCGTTCATAAGACCTTAATTTATCTTATTTAAAGCTCATATCTCAATAGTTTTGATAAGTTACTTAATTTAACTATTTTAATATAATATTTGAAATATATTCATAATTTGTCACAAGCAATATGAGATTAATAGATAGACACCAGAAGGGAGAGGGTTGGTGCGCGACAAGGTAGGGGCGGTGCTACAACTCTCCTTCGCACACCGCCTAGAGCCCACTTTCTGCACCGTCGGTGACAGTACTGCGGCCGCCGAGAGCACCGTCTGTCACTAACGGATGGTCCACAGTGGTCTCTGAGATGCCAGTGGCCGACAACGTGCCCCTCGGCCCCACCGGGGGGCTCACCTACTGCACAAGTCGGTCTTGGGAGGAAGAAGATGCTTGATATGCTGGTGAACCTTGCAACACTAAATTTTGTGTTCATACCTCTATTTACATGATTTGTGTATATACCTCATTTGCATAATTTGTGTATATACACTGTGGATTTAGTCTCTGACATTTAAGCCCTCATAAATATTTTATATTGTAATAATAATTGTATAAAAACAAATAAATATTTTTATATCAATATATACTTATTATATTTAAAGAAATATTTAAACAAAGTGTTAGCGAATACTTAGACAAGCTCTTAACGAGTATTTAATCGAGCTCTTAATGAGTTCTTAAACGAGCTGTTCACGAGTATAATCGAGTCGAGCTCACATGTGTTCAGACTCGGCTCGTTATGAATCGAGCTTTTTTTTTTTGTTCAATCTCGGCTCGTTAATTAAATAAATGAGTCGGACCGAGCTTTTATCGAGTCGAGTTTCGAACTACTCGTCGAACGTATCGGCTCGTTTACACCCCTATTTGCAACCCTACCTGACACGACTCCGCCTCCCGCGAACGAGCCGAAGCTTCGCAAGGGATATCATTACACATGTCCATAGAAATTAAAGGAAACAACTGAACAGAAGTAAATTTTCCATTCCACAAATATTTACATGAGATTTACATAGCCAGTTCCTCAACTAAAACCATAAACCAATACAACAGAACCTAGGGCATACCCTGAGGTGTACAAAGAGAAAAAATTACACTGCTGGTGGTGGCGCAAACCCTGCCCCGCTATGGTGCGGCCGGAACTAGAAGACAGATGGGAAGCCTCCTGCTCTCCCTCACTTGAAAGGAGTAGGGGGGGTGTGAGCCTCGCTAGTCCACTGGCTAAGTAGGGATATTCTCCAAAGAAACCGAGCAAACCACAACTCAAGTAACTAAGTAGGAAGCTACGCTATAGCAATTTATAAAGTTATCTAAGTAGGATATTAAAGTTGTAACTTACTTACCACTTACTGACCTCGAACGCAATTTAATAAATAAACGGAAAACCCAAACAAGTGTACTAGCTAAAGTAGGTAAATGTCAAACTTGAGTCGCGCAGCCTGGCTCGCAACACCAGCAACCGACCCGGACAAACACACGGGTCTACCTCTCAGCTTCGCAGCCACAGACGAAAGGTCCAGCTGCCGCTCCACTAAACCAATCAAGAACTGTGGAGACCAACTAAACCACCACACCTGCAGGTCACACACCCCGCAGGCCCATGCCTGATACCTTTAGGGACTCTGGCCTAAGCTCCCTAAAGTGAGGCACTGGAAACATGACTAGCTAGGGTCCAGTACATCTACTGGTGTCCGTCCCCCCAACTACGAGCACGCTACAAGCGACTAAACAACAAACTCTCACAAGTTGCTGTCCCTGCCGTCTTTCCCTCAGTCGGACGACAACTCTCTTCGAGAGCGAGGGTGTCTAGGAAGACGACAAGACCCTGACGGTACCACTGTACCAGGACAAACCCCGAGCACACCCACGTGCCTGGCTCACCTCCGAACCTGGGGCTCCCAACTGAAGAGGTAACCACGGAGGGCGTAACGTAACACTACGTGCCATGCACACGGAAACTCGTGCACGCTACGCAAACCACGTGAACACACACGGGTCACTAAAACTAGTCACACACTCACAACCACGTGAGCCTAAAGCTCACCATGTGAACCGCACTCCCAAGGAGCACAACAGGTGCCGAAGCACCGCTAAACACTTCTACACATATTGGTTAACCATGCCATGCATCGGTTAAACAGAAACGGATACATGCATTAACATTACATGCAAGAAGTATCCCACGACTGTGATCACGATAGAGGCCCAGGTCGCGTTCAGATAGCGACGCCCCGACATGTCGCAACCAAGAGAGCGAACGCGACGTATCGTCCTGTCGCGATCTGATCGCGATAGGGGAGACCATTGCCTTTGCAGGCGAAAAACCCTAACCGGGTCCCCTTCGCTAGAAAACCCCAAAAACCCTGCCAAACATGGTTTCCAGTCCATTTTTCATACTCTTTGTGATGTCTTAGCATGCTTTCTATGGTTCTTAAATTTGTAAACACACCACACACCACACACCCATGAAATCCACGGAGAAAAGGGTAGAATCTCCCTACTTTAATGAAGAACACAAAAACGGGTTATAACCCAGTGTTTCTCCCGCTCCACATGCGATCCTTGCGGTGAGAACACGTCCAACCGAGGCCCACGAGCTTGAATCGCCCAAAATCCCACAAGCAAAACCTCCCCTGGCCGAGCTGAGCTTGTGAAAGCTCTGTTCTGCCAGGGTTTCTTAAAAACACTGCTCGGTTAGGAACGCGACGTATCACTACGTCGCGACCAGATCGCGACGCGGCTGCCGTCACGATCCGCCTGTCGACGTCAGCACGCCCGCCCCGCCCGCGACACGTGGCGCACATGCAGATGACGAGCCAAAACAATGGCAACCAGAACGCGACGTCCCCGGGTGTCGCGATGAGAACGCGACGCACCCCTCTGTCGCGTTCAAAGACAGAGAACAAACAAGCAATTCGGGCCAACCAACTGGCCCACAACGCACCGGAAACCTGTGTAAGCACCTGCTACACACAACATGGGCCACACACTGGCCACCACAACCGATATAAGACGATCCGAACAGTCGATATGCTACATTTTGACCTTGGACCTGGCATCTACCTCCATATCCTGAGACTCTATAGGTTGCTTAGAACCAGACTCTTTCTCCTGAGAGGGTTGCAGCTGCTGCTGTACTGGCTCATCTGCAGACACTTCTACTGACTGCTCTTGCTGCTGCTCTTTCTATAGCTGATGTTCCTCTGGCTGCTGCTACTGATGCTCTTGTTGTTGCTGCTACTCTTGTTGGGGTTGCTACTGCTGCTCAGGCTACTGCTCTTCTGGCTGTGCAGTGGATGGAGCAGAAGACTTTCCTGTGCCCTATTGGCACACCAACTAAAGCAGAAGATCCTTCATCTGCTGAACCTCCTAAGTCAGGAAATCAACTTCACATCTACCTGTTGGACTTGCATCTGTAGAACTGACAAGCACTCTTGTTGTTTCATCATCAGATCCATCAAAATGTTTAAACTGCTGCTACTCTCCCCCTGAGTCCTTGGCCGGGTCTCAATGCGAGGAGGGGAGACATGATGCTCTTTTTCTTCAAATATTTACTCAAGTGGAGTAGTTCTTGGAACTTCTTCTTCTTGTACTACTCCCTTGCCCCTCAATCTCTAAGCACTTGACTGATAGTTTCTTCTGGTGCTTCATGCTTAGGAGATGGGACAGGAGCTTGCTCTTGTTGATGACCTAGTTGCTCTAGAACTTGCTGTTCTTGTATAGGGACTTCTTCTCTTTCTTCCTTAGGCTATACTTCAGGAATAGATGAGGAACTCTGTGCCTCATTAGGAAATATCTCATGAGAGCACAATGGCACAGAGTCCTTGGTGCAAACGTTTTGTGTAAGGCCCTCGAATTTCCGTCGCATTATTTGTATTTGTGTATGTATGTTTGTACTTGTGTATGTATATACATATTTACGTACATCGTAATTAGTAGAATTACGTGTGCATATGTTATACTAGATGTAAATAATGCATGTATTGAATGGTGATAGTATGGATACACTACCATGTACATATTGCATGTATATATGCACGATATGCATGGTTTTCTGCATATTTTAGACTTCTGGCCGAAGGCCATCTTGGCGTCAACCCCTAGCCATTGAGGTGGTGTCAGCGTCCAGACATGGACGCCAACACTAATCCTGGCGTCTAACGATATGGACGCCTAATTCTATGACCTGCATGCGTTGCAGAGCCAGAAATTCCGGGAACAAGGGAGCTCACCCATTGGGGAGCTGTCCCCAACGGCTCTGAGAGCTGTCTTGTCACCCTGTGAGTGGAGAGAGGCCTCCCCATATGTCTGAACCCGGATCTGCCTTCTCCCACCCTTCTCTTCACCTTTGCAAGAGGGAACCAGGAGAAAAACCCTAGTTCTGAGCTGTGAGAAAACCCACTCTTTGCACCCAAGATCCGACTTCCTGGAGCTAGATCTGGCCATCTTCCACGAAAAGAGGATAGCTGGAGCAAAGGAGGAGGCTTCCCCGCATCTCCTTGCTGTGGAGACCATCCAGGAGCCCGGAGGAAGAAGATCTAGGAGGGCGTTCTGCACCTTCTTGGGACTGCCCAAGGAGGGCTTCACCAGCACCCTAGACCCATTGGAGCAATTTCTAAAAGGCAAGTGACCTAACCATAATGTCCCCGTATGTGTCTAGGTTGATTCTACAATTTTTGTATATTTTCCCTCGAGTCCTAGACCCTCACATTCACCCAATCTTGAGAGCTCGGGTTTGTGTTTTGCACAGACCTGAATTGACGGCAAGGTCCTGGACGCTGAGATTATGCTTGGCGTCCATCGACCATGCCGCTGACACTGAGTCAGCGGCCAGAGACCGCCACCAAGTTCATCTGGACAGAACAGTGACTGTTCTGCCCTTCCTATACAACTATTTTCGGTATGGTTTCCGTGATGAGGATATATGGTAACCCTATACACTATGTATACTGTCAAATGTGGTGTGTGGATGAGTGTGATGTGTGGTGGTGAATGTTAGAAAGATTGTATCCCATGAATATGTAAGCATGATTTGTTGATAGTCTTGCCAATCCATGCTTTGTGATTAGGACTAGTCTGAATGCCTCAATTTTGTCTGATAATGAAGATTAGTGGATCAGTATACGTATACTCAATTTTGATAAATTATTCATGCTTATATAAATTGCTAATAATTCTGTTCGGTAAATAAAAAGCCATGAAAGAAGATTTGTGATGATAGATCTATGGCTGTATGATTTAGGGTAACTCGGTATTCTCAAATCATGCATATAATGTAGTCTCTGTTCAGCACAGTAGCTTGCTAAAATTTTGACTTGTGTGTATAAGTCCATATCAACTGAAATTATGAATGGCATGCTTAATATGTGTTTTATTTACTGTAAATCCCAATTAGCTCAAAAATCTGAAAACTTGAATGTATGATCTAGAACCCGAAATTAGCATGTGGTTAAAATTTCAGGTCATTTGGACCAGTATATAAGGAGTTATGTATTTTCCATGTGAAATATAATATCTATGTATGTTATCGTAATGTGATTAGATATTGTTTAAACCCAACCTGATTAGTGCATTTACTGTGTGTTAAACTCCTGAAATCTATAGTGCCCTGTCAGGAAAAATAGAGATATGCATGTGAGTGAGAAAGTGAATGAGATGAAAAGTGATATGTGTAAAACCATGTGTGAAATCGGTAAAATGTGTAATGTGTAACTGTGCCATGTCACTGCTTCCGTAGAGGGTAGTGGAACTGTATCAGGGAAAAGTCCCCCTGAGAAAGTTCAGTGTGTAAGTGACCCTAAGGGCATTAGGGGGACATCCTGGAGGTGGACAAGTACCACTGTTAGGGTGGAGACTTGTTCTCCCGGTCTGCGCAGTCCAGAGTCGCCATTGAATGCCTAATGGCGTCTATGTGTAATGTGATGTGTATATGTCCTTCTTTGGTGGTTTGGACTATGTGTCACGGCACCTAAAATGTGTAATGTGTAATGTGTATGTGTTCATGTGTAATGTGTAAGTGAACAATGTGAAATGTGTATGTGCAAAGTGCGACCATGTGAAAGAGGAAACTTGTGTAAAGAAAATGTGAAATTCTAAATGAGAGGGTATGATATTGAAATCCATGTGAGACAAATCTGAAACCATGTGAAATCAGTAAATTCATGTGTTATCATCATGTTTATATGTGCAAAGATGTCTAGAATCCATGTTAGGGATAATTGATGAGCACGGGTACAAGATAGCATGATCGGTTGTTCACATGATATGTTTTAAGCAACATTGTAGCTCTCATGTATAAGTTTACAGCATTAAACCATGTGAACCAGCAACTTAAAGCATGTGAAAATGTCTATGTATGTGTTTAAAACCATGTAAGATCCATGCTAGTCATGTTTTCCTTTCATATGCACAATGTTCATGTTGGTAGCTCTCATGTCTTGGTTCTTTAAAGGCAAAATTTCACGAGTGAATTGAATAGAGAGCATGTGATAGGTAAGTTTTATTCTTAGAAATCTGAAAGCATGATCCATGTATAAATTTGTAAAAATTTCATGATAGGTGAAACTTTCAAATGACTAGCATGCCATATGTTGAAAATTTTGAATGTGCATGTAGAAACCGCTATGACTTATACGTGTATGTTATGAGTAGTGTTGCTTGCTGAGTCTTTTGACTCACTCCTTGCTTCGGCGTACAGGTGTAGATGGTGACGTGGCACCGTTGGAGGAGACAGTGGAGACGGACTCCGAGCGCGGAGATTAGTCTTTGGAGTTTCTTTGTGACTTGTGCATTTCATAGTATGTAATTTGAACATTGTATTAGAGTTATCATGAAAAGGATGTATAAGTGTAAACATTATGTATTTAAATTTCAGCAATTTAAATTATGTGAACTTTTAGCTCTTAATGTAAATTGCGAATTTCATGTATGTTAAATGTGGATGATGAATAACGAAGACATTTGTCTTTTACTCCGCTACTCTGTTGTATAT
>JACBKR010003960.1:0-26339 GCA_014218235.1 Colocasia esculenta
TATCTTAAGTACCTCAAAAAAAAGTGAAGGGATAGCCACTTTTTTTGTTCAAACCCTTTCTGGTGCGGGAGGTGTTGGAGGCGATGGAGGATTCTGCGGAGGTGGAGGCACCGGTCATGGGGGTGGTTCTACCCTCCCTCTGCAAGCCGCCGCTCCCATCATGGAGTTTGTGGAAGAGGAGTCCCGCCCCAGGTTTCTTCTCCACTCACGCTCCTCGCTGCCTCCGACGGTCCAGGATCCCCGGTGCACAGCAAGCCCCACGCCATTGCCTCCGTCGCTGTGGCCGCCATCATCCTCTTCTCCGCCTTCTATTCCCCCTACAATCGCAGACCTTGGTCACCATCCTCGTCTGGGGCCGCTGTCTCCCTCCTCGCCGGGCCCTTCGCTCCCTCCTGCATCACAACTACGAGATCGGATCTGTCGCCGGAGAAGAGGCAGAGGAGCAAATGAAGCAGAATCTTAGCCAAGTCAAAGGCTCGTAGATCGGAGGAGCTGCTGCCTTCGATTGGATCTGTGCTGTCGTGTAACGCCCCGATGTGGAATTACAGTTTTTAAATAGTACAGAGCGAGAAATAAATGACAAACCATTACACAATGATATAATACCAGATAAACTCCAATTCCGTAATAATCCATCAACTAGCTATTACATATCCATCAGAGCAATAACTAAGGCCCATAGTACTTATTCAAACTTAAACTAATACATATGGACTGATTGACTATTAAACTTACTATCCACTAAGCCATGATAGCTGATTGGGTCACTCTTGCAACAACCGTCGTCAGTCCATCCTCGTGAGTGTGGTTGTCTCTGTAGTCACGCAAATCCGGCTCTACCGCGGGCAAATTTCATATTGCACCACAATGCCACAAATGGCCTTCTTTTTACCTTGCAAAAGTAGTTTCCCATATTTTTGGATCTCATCCATTCTTTCTCGGTGCTTCCTCTTCATTTCATTGATTCACGTCTGCTACAGTGGATGCCTTTTAGGAAGACTTTATCAGTGGCTGGTATAGGCGACGCGAATAACACTTGCTTTTCCTGCACATGGTCTATTTCTGATCCGCGTCCATCTAATCCGATGCGATTAAAGTCAAACATTTTGGGCTGAGCCCTGTCAGCTGCATTTAAGAGGTGCCACGTCAAAAATCATGATGTTTGTTGGAATCACGTCTGCGTCAGACGCCGTGTTTTATAAGCAGTAAAATCAAAATCAAATTTCGTCAGAGATTTGATTTCCCTAAAATGCGGCGGGCCGCCCGGACGTGATTTACAATGTAGCTGTAAGCTACAAACATCATTCAATGTCAAATCGAGCAGAAATCGAGGATCTTCTGAATCGCGATGCGTCAGGCGGACGCGTTTCATGCTTAATAGGCATCCGCTGTTGTCGACGCGATTTAATGAAGTTTTGCCTATATAGACCCCCGAGGGTAACCATTTCAACAATCCCCTCCACCCTGGTGGAGCCCTACCAGATTCTTCCCGCGACCCTTCAGACCGTGGCGGAGCCCTACCAGATCGACGACCCGACTTCTGAATCAAGGAGGGGCATCTACCATTCCACGCGTAATGGAGCGAGGCGGGAGGAGAGCGGTCTTCCTCCTCTTCCTCCGCCCGATCGGCAACGCCACTGCCACGTCGTCCATTTGGGGAAGCACCCCCTTCCTTTCTCCCCTTTTTCTTTACATCTACTCCTCCGGGCACCAGTGGCCCATTCTACACTTCTTTTACACAACACACATGCATGCATACACACACACACACACCTATCATTTAGGGGTTTAAAACCACCACCCGGTGAGTCCTCCCCATTTTATTCATTTCATTTATTCGTTCGGGATTCGGTACTACACGCCTTATTTTGCTAATCTCTATTTTTCTTTGTCTATTTTGTCAGGCTAATCAAACGAGGAAACGACCTCTACCATGCCGGTCGTGCTCGTAGAGGAAGAGAGGACCCACGTCATCCACCGCGCAATCTCCCCGCTAAAACGGTACATACGCGATCACTTCCTTCCCCCGCCCCCTCGCGCGTGCATTCCATTCGACACCCTCGTGTGCCTGGCGATCACGTTTATTTTATTTTCCGTATTTTCCACCCGTTTTTCATTCTCCACCCCTCTTTGTGGGCTTACTGTTCTTCGTCCCCTTGAAAAGGAGCGAAAACATAACCTACAATCTCCATCAGACTCACCTGAACACATGTAATAAATACGCAGGATGAGCGAATAACGCCCAGTAGGACTTAATATCTCATGGAAACAAGCATCCTTAAAATAATTAATGTGTTAAATGGCGGGTTAACTAATGAATATAGTCACGTAGAGCAAGTAACGATAACAAGAGAGCAATAGCACTAGTACGGTGAAAATAGCACAACGAGAACGATAATGGAATGGCCATGTAACGACAATAGTATGTAACGATAACACTTGTATAGCACTTGAATAGATAGCACTTTGATTGTCATAGATTAATGTTATAGTATTAAATGGCACTGGATGCATGTCGTACACATCTTGATCATGTAACCATCGCTAGGAAATGGCACTCTTCAGGCGCTCTCCCCAGGACCAGACCGAGCATAAGCACTGGCATATAACACTGTTTGTTATTTTAGGCAATTAATTGTATGGCCATATAGAGTATCAAGAAGAGATGAGAATAATAGACAAAATAGATGAGAGTATAGAGTGAAAGTGAACAGATGATAGTACGAGATAGTAGATGAGATAGGGGTATAATCGTAAAACGTCATTAAACCATGATAGTAACAGTTGCACAGCACCAGGTCGGGTATCGGTAGTCTGGTAGAAGTCACAACCGCCCACTAGCCGTGCCGTGAACACGGGCCATATGGTCCAGCGTGATCCCAAGGTAAGAGAGAACACACTAAGGCCATGGATCGTGTTGATCCCTAAGGTGTAACAAGTTTTAAGGTACAACTAGCTCCTCGGCTAAGGACGTGCGCTAAAGCCAAGAAGACTTACGGAGGCCTTGACAAGAAGTCCTTGGTCCAGTCGAGAGTATTCCCGATGGAGAGTGGTCCATGCCAGAGAGTGTGTAAACTAGGGTCCGTTGTGCCTCAAGTGCTCGAAGGCCGAGGGAACAGTAACGATGTATAAAAACACGCAAATAAAATGAGGACAAATGTATTTATTTAATTAGAGAATTTAGTAATTTATTTCACTAAATTACCAGATATATTTTGCGTAATTTAATAGGGGTTTACGACAAACATGATTGTTAAGTGTGTGCAAGTGTAAGAAATCGAGAGAACATGTATAGTTGTGCATAGCATTTAGATTAATTAGATCCATGTAATAATGCTTATTAATAATTAACAGATCAAAATTATACATGACAGTACTTAATTTGGGCTTAACAAGTTTTAATAGACTATATGACAGGTTAAAAGGGTAAAATTAGGATTTTGGTCGCTCTGGTGCTGTCGTGACGTAGGGTGCTGTCGCGATCAGGTCGTGACAAGGCGACCGGCACGTTCAGGGCTCAGGTCGCGACGGGGTTAACGGTCGCAATCAGGTCGCACCGCTATGTCCGGTCGCGTTGTGCTGAACCGGGCGCTGGGGTGAACTGGGGGCAGGTCGCGACATGTCGACCCATTGAGTTCAGAATGCGATGGTTCTTCCTGTCGCGGCCCCTTCTGAGATCGCGGCGGATCGGGCCGTCGCGACACTAGAAGGCTGTCCGAGCCCAAAAAAGGGGTTTTACCTTTATTCCAGGTGGGTATACATGATACAAGCACATCAAAAATTCGATATAAAATCAGACAGAGATCCAAAAATCTTGAAACTAATTTTAAACGACAATAGACATGGAGATCTATCACTGGACACGATTAATTAGAAAATAGACATGTCGAAGGCATGCTTTGATCAGGTTATATTTCGCTAACCAAGAACATGCACAGGGATAGGAAATATTTAATCCGAATGACATGCTCAATGGAATTTGGGCAAACTGGGCTCGTTAGAACCCTAACAAGAGGCAGTATTTATGGCAATTATCTCAAGTCATGAGCACGAGTGGATTCAGAGATACAAGGCAAACATGAAGATTTGGGCAAAACATGTTAACAAAAGTTTGGGCATTTAATTTGCCCTCATGCATGAACGAGAAAGGATGAGATCATGGGGCTTTTAAAGAGGATCATGTGGGCTACCTAGGGTTAAATTTACATGATTGTGCTTGAGAGATTGCCTACCTTTCTGCATTGACAAGAAATTAGGGTTGATGACGAAATAGGAAGACGAAAATCCAAGCTCCAAGCCCTTTCTCCTCCAAGCTCCCACGTCCAAATCGCCTCCCCTTCATCTCCCAGGGCTCCAACCATGAACTAGTTTGATAGCGAATGAGGGGTGTTTTGATGGCTAATAGAGTCCAACCCCTTCTAAAACTCTTGCCTTTCTACAAACACCCAAAAATTAATAATTATCTCCTATTTTCCTTGCCATTATCTACCTATTAGGATGAGGAGAGGGCTAATTTCGTGGGTAAAGGTCTAGGATAAGTGTAGAACTCTTTTAGGATAGATTTGACTTATTTAGCATTTATCTTAAACTATTTTCTATTTATTATTAATTATACACAAAATTAGATTAATTATATCACATCCCTTGATGGGCTCCTCACAATTTGGCCCATTTATTTTGCATTTGAGTCATTTACACAACCCATTATTGATTTAACTTAATGGGCTTGATTTAATTCCCATTTATTTCAATATTCTCTCTTTAAACAAATTTAATTACATTTACCACATTTATAAATTAATTTTTTTATTTTATTTGGGATTTTAAAAAATCAAGGTGCTACATCCTCCCCCTCTTAAAAAAAATTTGGTCCCCAAATTCATATGATCGTAAGAGGAAGAGACTTACTGAATAATTTCGGATAATTCCGTCGCATGGCGGCTTCGGGTTCCCACGTGGCTTCTTCAACTTCATGATTTCTCTAGAGTATCTTGACCACAGGTATAGATCGATTCCGAAGTTGTTGCATCTTCTTGTCCAAGATCTTCACTGGCCTCTTTCATAGGTCATATCTTTATTTAAAATGATATCATCATAGCTGATTACGTGTGACGGGTCATACACGTACTTCCTCAGCATTGACACATGAAAAATATTGTGTACTATTGAGAATTTGGGAGGTAGTGTCAGCCGATACACCACCTCGCCAACTCTATCCAAGACCTCAAATGGGCCTATGAATCTTGGTCTTTGCTTGCCTTTCATCCCAAACCTTTGAAATCCTCGGGTCGGGGATACTTTCAGCATCACATAGTCTCCGACTTGAAATTCTAAATCCCTTCTTCTTTATCAGCATCGCTCTTCTGTCTGGACTGAGCTATCTTAATCCTGTCTCGGATAATCTGTATATCCATGCTAGTGTTCTGCACCATATCTGGTCCCAGCCATTGTTGTTCACCAACTTCATTCCAACACACTGGTGATCTGCAACTTCTGCCGTACAATGCTTCGAATGGTGCCATCTTCATTCTGGCCTGATACTGTTGTTGTAGGCGAATTCAATCAGGGATACTACTCATTCCAATACCCTTTAAATTCTATGGTGCAAGCTTGCAGCATATCTTCTACTATCTGATTTGTTCTTTCTGTCTGCCTATCCATCTGCGGGTGGAATGTTGTGCTAAAGTTTAGCCTGGTGCCTAATGCAGTCTGAAGTCCCTTCCAGAATCTAGAAGTGAACCTAGGATCACGATCCGAGACAATGGACACGGAACTCCATGTAATCTTACTATTTCCTTTACATATAAGACTGCTAACACATCAACACTCCAAGTGCTTTTGATTGCCAGGAAATGGGCGGACTTGGTCACTCGGTCCACAATAACCCAAATAGCATCGAGTCCACCACGAGTTCGGGGCAAACCCATGATGAAATCCATTCCGATGCTTTCCCACTTCCATTCAGGTATGTCTAGGGGTCTAAGTACACCAGCATGACGACAGTGTTCTACTTTTACCTGCTGACAGGTGAGACAGTGCACGGCATGCTCAGCCACCTTACGCTTCATGTTGAGCCACCAAAATGACCTTATCATGTCTTGGTACATCTTGGTTGTGCCTGGGGGAATAGTATATTTAGTCTTGTGGGCTTCATCCATCAATTTCCTCTCAGTTCTTCATTGTCAGGCACACACGTCCTGGCTTGAAATAATATTATCCCATCTTTAGTGACAGAGAAATCAGGCCTGTCTGCTATGGTCTCCCTGATTCGGACCAAGAATGGGTCATTAGCCTACTGCTCTCTGATTTCGGCAAAAATGTCGGGTTGTGCCCTAAGGTTAGCAACCAACATCTTATCACTTCTCTGCTCAATGTTCAGATCCAAACTGGAAATTGCTCTAATAATTGCATCTCGCCCATGATTGAGCAAGATAAAGAGGCCACTGGCTTCCTACTAAGTGCATCAACTACTGCATTACCTTTACCTGGGTAATATTGAATATTGAAATAAAAATCCTTCAAGTACTTTAGCCACCTTCTTTGTTGCATATTAAGTTCCTTCTGAGAAAATAGGTACTTCAGACTCTTGTGGTCGGAGTAGACAATGAATTGTTCTCCATACAGATAATGCCTCCAGATCTTTAGCGCAAATACTGTTACCCAGCTAGCTAGCCCAGAGGGGGGGTGAATGGGTTATTTAAAATTTGATCTTTGATTAAAACCTGTTCACTAAAAAGATTACACAACAACTTAAACAAACGTTAGAGTTGGACGAAATAAGACAGCAAACGCACATAAGCACAACCACAAGACACAAGGGTTTTTATCCTGGTTCGGAACTCCTCTCCACAGAAGACCTACGTCCAGTCCCTGAGCAATGCCTCAGGATTTCACTAATTAAGGTACTATCCTCCTCACGGATCCTTACACCCAGCCTCAACTGGTCTTCCTTCAACTCGAAGGAAAACAACCACCCTGGATACCACCAGGTCTTCCTTCGTCGAGAAGGGTACAACCAAAGAAACAAAGTTTAAGAACAAGCTTCAGACACTAGCTTAACCAGCTACAAGCTGAAGCAGACAAGCCTCGAGAGAGAAAGAGAATTTGACACTGGTTTCTCTCCAAAGACTACACAGGCTCTCACAAGAATTTCTTCTTTTAAACACTGAGAGCTAAAGAGCTAAGAGAACAATTGGAATGGTCGCTTCGCTCTTGCTTGGAACTCAGAAGACTCGAAGAATTGGTGTTGCTTTCTTTTGAATGATGTTAATTTTTTTTTTTTTTTTGTTCTTCTTCTCAGTCTTGAGTCTTGTATTTAAGCTTCTACTTGAAATTTGAACGTTAAAAGAATCGTTGTCTCTCATCCAGGTGTAGGTTAGACTGGTCAGCAAGGAAGCTTCTGATCTTCAGTCTTTTATCCTTTAGTACATACCAGAAAAATTTTTAGAATCTTATATCTTGTGTCCAACGTTGTACAGATGAGTCTTGTCAGATATCTGCGAGCATATCAACAATAAATAGAGGACAGCTAGGACTGTCGTCGATTGTTAGTTGCAGTTGGAACAGATATTGCAATGTATAGTAAAGCTCCTTTCTGTCTAAAAAAAAGGACGTAGACAGAGTAGCATAAAAGTGGAAGATATTGTCTGCATGCATGGGAGATACGATCAGAGAGCATTTAATGCGTAGCAGTCAACAGAAGAGATGTGACTTTGACTTTTCAATGCTATTAAAGAGCATTATACTGATACAGCAAAAAAGTCGATATGAACAATCCCGATGCCTTCATGACTTATGAAATCGTTATACGATAACAGACAAATCGTTATGACAGAGCATTATTAAATTATAATGATGAAATCATTATGAGTTATAGTAAATCGTTATAAACACTTATCAAGTCGTTATGAACTCTAAAGAAATCGTTGCGAGAACTAAAGAAATCGTTATGGCTATCAAGTCGTTACGAGTTTCAAAGAAATCGTTACGAGAACTAAAGAAATCGTTACAGCTATCAAGTCGTTACGAGTTTCAAAGAAATCGTTACGAGAACTAAAGAAATCGTTATGGCTATCAAGTCATTACGAGTTTCAAAGAAATCGTTACGAGAACTAAAGAAATCGTTACAGCTATCAAGTCGTTACGAGTTTCAAAGAAATCGTTACGAGAACTAAAGAAATCGTTATGGCTATCAAGTTGTTACGAGTTTCAAAGAAATCGTTACGAGAACTAAAGAAATCGTTACAGTTATCAAGTCTTACGAGTTTCAAAGAAATCGTTACGAGAACTAAAGAAATCGTTACGGCTAGGAGTCATTGCGAGTTCTAAAGAAATCGTTACGAGGACTAAAGAAATCATTACGACTAGGGAGTCGTTGCGAGTTCTAAAGAAATCGTTACGAGGACTAAAGAAATCGTTACGACTAGGGAGTCGTTGCGAGTTCTAAAGAAATCGTTACGATGACTAAAGAAATCGTTACGACTAGGGAGTCGTTGCGAGTTCTAAAGAAATCGTTACGATGACTAAAGAAATCGTTACGACTAGGGAGTCGTTGTGAGTTCTAAAGAAATCGTTATGAGGACTAAAGAAATTGTTACGACTAGGGAGTTGTTGCGAGTTCTAAAGAATCGTTACGGTATCGATTTGTTTGAACTTTTCAGTCAAAAAGGAAATCGTTCTGCTTGTCAATAGAAGTCGATATGAGGTGTGAAGAAGTCGATACAATGACTTAGACAAAACATGAAAACATGAAATGAGACTTACCTGGTGTTCTTGAACTTTCTATTTTTCTTTTATTTCCTGTTCTCAAGGCTCAAGTAATTCATTAGTACTATTTTGTTAATCATCAAAATTAATATTATAAATAACTGAATTAATTTATATGGGGAAGGTTTGGTCATTAAATGCCACTGCAGCTAGTTCTAAATCATGGACAGGATAATTAACTTCATGAGGCTTCAACTGCCTTGAAAAATAAGCTATCACCTTCTCATTTTGCATTAATACGCAACCTAGACCGATTCCAGATGCATCAGTGTAGACTGAGAATCCTTCGCCCTCGATTGGTAACACGAGGACAGGTGCAGATGTCAAACATTGCTTCAAGGTCTGAAAGCTCTTTTCGCACTCCTTGCTCCAGACATAGGGGTTTTCTTTTCGCGTAAGGCGAGTACGAGGTACAACTATCTTGGAGTAGTCTTTCATGAACCGTCTGTAATAACCAGCCAGTCTAAGAAAGCTTCTGATCTCAGTGACATTGGTCGGTCTTTCCCAGTTGAGTACAGCTTTTACCTTGGAAGGATCGACAGTGATACCATCCTTAGATATAACGTGGCCTAGAAATGACACATCCTTGAGCCAGAATTCACACTTGCTCAATTTGGCGTAGAGCTTGTTGTCCCGCAAGATCTGCAGAGCGATCCTCAGATGCTCTTCATGCTCTTGGAGTGTATGAGAATATCATCAATAAACACCACAACGAACTTGTCGAGGTATGGCCGATAGATAATGTTCATTAAATTGTATAAAAGTTGCAGGAGTATTGGTTAGTCAAAAGCCATGACTACGAATTCATAATGACCGTACCTGCTCCTGAAAGCTGTCTTGTATATATCTATATCTTTAATCCTCATCTGATGATATCCCGATCTAAGGTCAATCTTAGAGAAATACTCAGCTCTTGATATTTGATCAAATAACTCATCAACACGAGGCAGATGATATTTGTTCTTGATGGTGAGATTATTCAATTGCCTGTAGTCGATGTATAGTCTCAGAGATCCATCCTTCTTCTTGACGAACAACACTGGTGCTCCCCAAGGAGAAGTATTTGGTCGGATAAATCCCTTTTCCAGTAACTCCATCAATTGTTCCTTCAACTCTTTCAATCTTCCAGGACATTCTGTAGGGTTGGCGTGATACCGGTGCAGCTCTAGGTATGAGATTGATTGAGAAATTTACATCCCTTTCAGGTGGAATTTCTGGCAGCTCATCGGGAAACACATCGGGGTATTCTGCACTATATGGATGTCTGATATCTTAGTTGCTTTCTTTTCAACCACAATTGCGGCAAGAAATGCACACAAGCCTTTCTTATCATGTTTTGTGCTTTTATAGCAGAGACGAGAGACAAGTGCCTCTTGTGTCTACGTCCAGTGAAGGTCAATTTAGAGAATTCACTAAAGGAGATCTTCCCTCTTCTACAATCCAGGAGAGCCCTATACGTGGACATCCAATCGGCTCCCAGAATAACATCGTAGCCCTCCATGGGCATACAAATCAAGTCAGCTCTCAAATTGAGATCACCAATCTTAACATCAGCTAATGGAAAGTATTTGTTTAATTGAGCTTTTCTCCCAATGGTGTAGTGACAGGCAATTCAAATTTGATGTAGGTTTTTCATTTAATGTATCAGCAAAGGCTTGTGATATAAATGAATGTGTTGCACCAGTGTCAAACAAAACAAATACCGACTGAAAAAAGACAGGTAGTGTACCTTCCACAACTCCACCTTCCTTGGTGGTTTCTACCTCTTGCAGGGACTGAAGTCGGCCGGGCTTTCTCTAGCCAACCGGACGCTTCTCATTCTCCTTGAGCAGAGGGCAGTCGGGTATACGGTGCTCCTGAGGTCTGTTCCTTCTTTTACCATTTTGCCTTTGATGTGCTCGGTAAAGTCAGTCGCATCCTCTAGGAATTGGGCTTTCTTCACCATCTCTGGATAAGTCTGGATGTCCAGAGGTGCCAGCTGTGTGATATATGCGGGCCTGAGCCATTAAGAAAGCACTGGCCTTCATTCTTTCTGTGCCGACCAAATGATTGGCATATCGTGCAATCGGGAGAACTGAGCCTCATACTCAGCTACAGTGAGATTCCTCTGCTTGAGTGCTGCAAATTCAGAGGGTTTCCTTTCTTGGACTCTTTCTGAAAAATACTTGGAGTTGAAATGCTCCTTGAACTCATTCCATGTAAATTGTGCATATGCTCTTGTGGCTTCGACGGACTCCCACCACGCACGGGTATCCCGTTCCAGCTAGAAAGTTGCTAGTAACAGCTTATCTCCATCCGCGCATTGCATCACACAAAAGATGCGTTCAATCTCCTTCAACCAGTTCTCCGCTTCATTAAGATCAATAGTCCCACTGAATCGAGGCGGATTCAGATTGCAAAAATTCCTGTGTAATTCTCCTGCTCCTCGGTTATTGTTATTATTCGCTCCAGCAGCTTGAAGTAAAGCCTGGGTAAGCTGCTGGATGGTGTGTTGCATGTCACGGAGTTTAGTACGCTCCACTGCCATTACTAGTGTTTAAGTTCCTTCAAAAGAGAATTTAAATGTAAGTCATTGAGGTTGCACTAAGTTTGTGCGTGTGTGAGTTTATTTTATCTTATTACCCTTGGTTCTACCCATCTCATATAGGTAGGGAATTTAGACTCTAAGTCAAGGCAGGTCAAACCTAGATCACCCTATACTTAAGAATAACCTAGGCTCTGATACCACAAAACTGTAACGCCCCAACGCAGAATATCGGAGCGGAATTATAGTTATTAAATAGTACAGAGCGAGAAATAAATGACAAATCATTACACAAATGATATAATACCAGATAAACTCCAATTCCATTAATAATCCATCAACTAGCTATTACATCAATCCATCAGATCTATAACTAGGGCCCAGAGTACTTTATTCAAACTTAAAATACATACTGACTGATTGACTACTAAACTAACTATCCACTAAGCCATGATAGCTGATCGGGTCACTCCTGAGCAACATCCTCGTCAGTCCCATCCTCGTGAGTGTGGTTGTCTCCATCAGACTCACCTGAACACATGTAATAAATACGCAGGATGAGCGAATAACGCCTAGTAGGACTTAATATCTCATGGAAACAAACATGCTTAAAATAATTAATGTGTTAAATGATAGGTTAACTAAAGAGTATAGTCACATAGAGCAAGTAACGATAACAAGAGAGCAATAGCACTGGTATAGTGAAAATAGAACAACGAGAACGATAATGAAATGGCCATGTAACGACAATAGTATGTAATGATAACACTTGCATGTATAGCACTTTGATTGTCATAGATTAATTGTTATGGTATTAAATGGCGCTGGAAGCATGTCGTACACATCCTGATTATGTAACCCTCGCGAGGAAATGACACTCTTCAGGCGCTCTCCCCAAGACCAGACCGGGCCCTATTGCATTAACATATAGCACTGTTTGTTATTTTAGACAATCAATTGTATGGCCATATAAAGTATCAAGAAGAGATGAGAGTGATAGACAAAATAGATGAGTGTATAGAGTGAAAGTACACAGATGAGAGTAACGAGATAGTAGATGATAGGGGTATAATCGTAAAATGTCATTAAACCATGATAGTAACAGTTGCACAGCACCAGGTTGGGTACCGGCAGTCTGGTAGAAGTCACAACTGCCCCCTAGCCGTGCCATGAACACGGGGGTAAATGGTCCGGCGTGATCCCAAGGTAAGAGAGAACACATTAAGGCATGGATCGTGCTGATCCCTAAGGTGTAACGGGTTTTAAGGTACAACCAGCTCGTCAGCTAAGGACGTGCGCCAAAGCCAAGAAGACTTACGGAGGCCTTGACAAGGAGTCTCTGGTCCAGTCGAGAGTATTCCCGATGGAGAGGTGGTCCATGCCAAGAAAGTGTGTAGAAAACTAGGGTCCGTCGTACCTCGAGTGCTCGAAGGCCGAGGGAAAGGGTAATGGTGTATAAAACACATGAATAAAATGAAGACAAGTGTATTTATTTAATTAGGAAAATTACTTATTTCACTAAATTACCAGATACATTATTGCGTAATTTAATAGGGTTTCACGGTAAACATGATTGTTAAGTGTGTGCAAGTGTAAGAAATCAAGAGAACATGTATAGTTGTGTATATAGCATGTAGATTAATTAGATCCATGTAATAATGTTTATTAATAATTAACAGTTCGAAATTATTCATGACAGTACTTAATTTGTGCTTAACAAGGTTTAATAGACATATATGGCAAGTTAAAAGGGTAAAATCAGGATTTTGGTCGCTCTGGTGCTGTCGCGACGCAGGGTGTTGTCGCGATCAGGTCGCGACAAGGCAGACCGACGCTTTCAAGGTTCAGGTTGCGACGGGGTTAACGGTCGCAATCAAGTCGCGCCACTATGTCCGGTCGCGTTCTGCTTGTACGGGTGCTAGGGTGAACCGGGCAGGTCGTGACATGTCGACCCATGCGTTCAGAACGCGACGGTTCTTCCTGTCACGACCCCTTCTGAGATCACGACGGATCAAGCCGTCGCGACACCAGAAGGCTGCCGAGCCCAGAAAAGGGGTTTTCCCTTTTTTCCAGGTGGGTGTACATACTACAGGCACATCAAAAATTCGATATAAAATCGGACAGAGATCCAAAAATCATGAAACTAATTTTAAATGACAATAGACATGGAGATCTATCATTGGACATGATTAATTAGAAAATAGACATGTCGAAGGCATGCTTTGATCAGGTTATATTTGCTAACCTAGAACATGCACAGGGATAGGAAAAGATTTAATTCGAATGACATGAACTTGGGCAAACTGGGCTCATTAGAACCCTAACGAGAGGCAATATTTATGGTAATTATCTCAAGTCATGAGCACGAGTGGATTCAGAGATACAAGACGAACATGAAGATTCGGGCAAAACATGTTAACAGAAGTCTGGGCATTTAATTCACCCTCATGCATGAACGAAAAAGGATGAGATCATGGGGCTTTTAAAGAGGATCATGTGGGCTACCTAGGGTTAAATTTACATGATTTGTGCCTGAGAGATTGCCTACCTTTTTGCATTGACAAGAAACTAGGGTTGATGACGAAATAGGAAGACGAAAATCCAAGCTCCATGCCCTTTCTCCTCCAAGCTCCCATGTCCAAATCGCCTCCCCTTCGTCTCCCAGGGCTCCAGCCACGAACTAGGGTTTGATAGGGCCGAATGAGGGGTGTTTTGATGGTAATAAAGTCCAACCCCTTCTAAACTCTTGCCTTTCAACAAACACCGAAAATTATAATTATCTCCTATTTTCCTTGCCATTATCTACCTAATAGGATGAGGAGAGGGCTAATTTCGTGGGTAAAGATCTAGGGTAAGTGTAGGACTCTTTTTAGGATAGATTTGACTTATTTGCATTTATCTTAAACCCTTTTCTATTTATTAATTAATTATACTCGAAATTGGATTAATTATATCCCATCCCATGATGGACTCCTCACAATTTGGCCCACTATTTGCATTTGAGCTATTTACACAACCATTATTGATTTAACTTAATGGGCTTGATTAATTCCTATTTATTTCAATTATTCTCTCTTTAAACAAATTTAATTCCATTTATCACATTTATAAATTAAATTTTTTTATTTTATTCAAGATTTAAAAAAAATCAAGGGTGCTACATGCCGACAGAGAAGAAGAGAGAGCAGAGGAATAGGGGGGCTGTGAATACGGGGGACGGGGCGGAGAAAGGAGAGGTGGAGGAGAGAGAGTGGAACGACGAGGACTTCGAGATCCTGAAGAAGGCAGATTGCTAAACATCTAGTGGGGACCCCGAAGAGTTGGGAGCGGATCGCAGAGGCCTTCGGGGAAGGCACGGTGTGGAGAGCGTGATCAGGACGACAACGTCACTGTAGGAGAAGAGGCCCGGAGCTAGGGATTCCTTCACCCAGTTCCTACAGCAGATGAAGCCAATCGACAAGCGAGCGCAGGTCGCAGATCTCAAGCTATCCGCCCCTTACCCATCGGAGAACGAGGAAGCAAAGGATGGCGATGCCAACGGTGGTGGGGGCGGGAGCTGGAGCTTTAGGGAAGACATTGCCCTCCTCAATGCTCTGAAGGCATTCCCCAAGGATGGCCCCATGAGGTGGGAGAAGATTTCGGCTGCTGTACCAGCTGGGAGATCCAAGGCAGCACTGACGAGGAAGAGGATGCCATTGGGGGAAGAGGGAGAGGAGGGAACGAAGAAGACACTGTCGCGGCCGTCGAGGAGGAGGAGGGCTACCGGAGGAAGGTGGCAGCGGTGGTATAGGTGGAGACAGTGGTCATGGGGGTGTAATTTTTTAAAAGTTTTCAAATAATATATTAATTCAGATGTCATTTAAATTAGTTATCAAACAACTATTAATAGAAGTCTAATATTTGTTAAGTACTTATCAAATGATAGATTTAGACAATAGATTAAAAATTAGATTCAGATATTCTAAATAAGTGTTATCAAACACACCTAATTGTCGGGTGAGTGCCCCAACTAGTTCAAGAAGGGTTGCTAATTACTTGACAGCTTTTATGAGCTCAGTCACTTGTCAAGACAAGGAGTACAATTGCTCAAGGGAAAAGGGTGGGGGGTTCTGAGCCCAGAGGTTACCTCGCTTTTGGGCCTCGATGTTGTCAGATCTGATAATTCTCTTACTTCTTGAAAAACTATAGCAAACACTTCGTTTTCTACAAACAACACTAATGATAAAGCCGGTCCGAACTTACAAAGATAGAAGGAACTAGCACTAAATGCTTGAGTCTGAGAGCTCGAGTTGTTGAGAGAGATATGAAAACGAGGTCGTAGACTCATAGTTGTTGATCCAAGTTGTAGAAAGTCAATTCCAGAAAAAAAAAAGGTTCTGAAGTTGACCCCAATGATCAAATCAGAAGTCGACCTGAGAAAGAAAGTAAAAAGAATTGAGAGAGAGAAAGTTGAGAAATCCATGATCTAGCATTGAAATATGACAAAAAAATCTTTTCTTCTCTTTACCTTATACCTATAACTCTATTTTATGTTGAGAAGTAAAGAGATGAGATTAAAACTCTCGATGTGGGACTAAGCCCCAACCCTCCTTTTGGGCGATATCTCTGTTTCGAGATGTGTGAGAGTAGTTGTCATACTTGTTCTCATTAGTTCGCTGATTTCTTTGAAGTAGATCTTCAATCTAGGTGGCATCTACTATCTTTCTCTAGACATCGGATTTTTCGAATCAAATAGAATTGGTTCCTAATTTTGTCTTAGGTCCAACTTGTTTCTAAGTCGACTTCGGCCACCACACTATGCTGGGCTCAAACTATTGTTGGGTTGGGGTCAAGTCGAGCTGGATCGACTACCAAGTCTCATCTAATTGCAGGCAACATTTGGGACAACTCACAGTCCCTTTTCCACCATATAATTTTAATATGAAAATCAAGTGATCTTTCTTTATCCAATCTCTAGTTTTGGATTATATGTACCTTCCTCTCTGGCTGTGCTGCTCCGGAAGCATATCTTTTCACATCATATTTTCTTGCATCAATATATATATGGATGCTAGACCATGAACAAATATGTTCTTCCTTTTCTTGATAACAACAGTCCATAAGATCACTTTTGACATTCTCACAAACGAGAGAGAGAGAGAGAGAGAGAGAGAGAGAGAGAGAGCGCCAAGAACTCTGACTTGGAGAGAGAGATTGCCAAACTGGCTTGTGGTTTTCGTGCACCGCACATAGAGAGGGGGTGAGCTATGTCCTTGCTCGTTCGCAAAAAAGAAGAAGAAAAGAAGGCTCCCACTTGCGGATAACTTCGATTAGGATAGGTGCCGTCGGGATGGAGCGAAACGTGGGCAGCTGGGTAGACGGAAAAGGCCTCTTTTGGCCGTATTCGGTGGTCTTCTTTCCTTGTCGCTGCGGCCCCGCGTGGAAGTAGATATTTTTTGGCCCTTTTCCCATGTACGTCGGTAAGCGGAGCCCTCCGACTAAAACGTCGAAACACCTCGTGAACACCAGCCTGTCCACCTTTGCATGTGGGAATTAAGAACAAGAACGTGCACCTTGTCACGTTCAAAGCCTTATCCCTGCCATCCCGGCCCCACGGACCCAATCCCATGAGCTTGTTTTTTCCCCCTAAATAATATGCTTCATGGAACACACTCTAATTAATTTGGTCACGATACTTCATTCTTCCATATTTTCAACAATTTTTCAAGTGTTCCTTTAAGAATTTTACAAGGGCTTCATGAAGTATGTCTCCAAGCTACATAGTTTTCAAGAAGAAGTCCTGGTCAGCAGTATTATTCACTTCGCAATTCGCGAATTCCCCCAATCGGAAATAAGAGATATTCTTTAATTAATTAATCTTGTCTGATCTATGGCTATATATTTATATACTTTTTGTCTTTCCATGACGGCAAACTTTGATTTGGGTATCACTTGATAAGATCAAAGGAAAGATACTTGACAGCGCTGCTTTCATCACACATATAATATATGCAATTTGCAGCTAACACCTTGTTAAACAATTGTGTTATGATCATGAAATGACCAACTAATTATAACCTAGCATATGTCATATGAAAACGGAAGGCTGGGCAACAAGCAGAGAGAACATGAGAACAAGATGCATGAGCGGCATCGACGAGATAGACATGGGAGTGTCGGTCCAAAGTCTATAAGTAGAACGATATGAAAGCCCTTTGTCAGGACCAATGCAATATTTATTTCAGTTGGGAAGTAACTGAGTACTACTAACTTGTTAAATATTTCTTACGATTCATCCTTCTTGACCTCTTTATGGCAGTTGAACTCTGACAATTTCGGCATATAATAGAGGGCCTCAATTATGTAAGGTGGTGTTTTATAACATTTAAATTTAAAATTTAAAATTTTATTTTCCATCTATTCTTTAGATCTAAAATTTAAAAAATACTTAATATATATAAGGCATTCATTAAAAGTTGTTTGATAACCAACTTAAGTAATATCGGAACTAATACTTAATTAACCAACAATATTTGTGACACAGTTAGTTAGTATGTCACTTTTTACCCATAAATTTTGGGTTCAAAATTTGGAACATTCTAAAAATTTATTTTTTAAACAAAGTAGCTAAAATTCAATAACCGTCGTCAAATTCCATCCAATGACAACGATCGTCGACAGAATTCGATCAATGGCCATCGTCGAAATCTAGCAACTGTTGTCAGAATCTAGTGGCGTCTCATCCGCCGGTCTTAAAAAAAGTGATTTGTTATGACTTAAAAATTAATTTTTTTCTAAATTTAAGTGATTAAATTAGATATTATTTCAGATATTTTATCAAACAATTTGAAATCTTAAAAATTAATCACTTTAGATATAAGATGTCTAATAAGAATTATCGAACAGGTCCTAAGCCATTTCTTTAATAATATAGGACCATTATGGACACGAAATTATCATTTAAAAAAGTGTCTTTCTTCCCCTAATTCACATCAAAGCCAATATGTGGATCAACATAATTATAAACTTGTATTTGCAGCAAAGTATTGCACCTCAAAGTTAACGTCTCGTACGTAGATTGACTTTTAGAGAAGTTTAAGTGGCTTTCAATAGACCACATGCTTCACAAAACTATTGCCTAATGTCTAATAAGAAGCTACTGGACAGGGTCGGCAAGTGGCATGGCATAGCACCAAGATACAGGAGCCGCCGATGGGTTCGTGGGGACATGACACCTTAATAACGTACGGACGAGGCTTCGGACAGCATGCATGGGTTTAGTCCTCCGGAGTCCGAAACACATGCATGGACTTGGAATCGATATATATACTCTTATCAGAATAAAAGGGATGCTCATCTCCTTCTAAGGTTCTGCATAATGAGATAAATACAAAGGGGGCGGGGTGTTACATCAAACAAAAAGGAGCTAGAAACCCAATTTTGACCATATTTCATTCTTTATAAAAGAATAATTAAACTAAGTGCTAAAGGGTGATATTCATTATTCAGAAGAAAAAAAAACAATAAATTTTCACTGTTATATTCATTGAAAACCTTGGTGTCTAACAAATATGCTTGGTGCTATATAATTATTTTTTAAATGTAAAAATGCCGTAATTACTTGAAGAGCACTGTCAAATGCCAGATTTAATACATCTAGAGTAAATGTTTATGATAGTTTACGGAAAATCAAAACAGACTTTACATAGTCGACCTTAAGAAGAAAGCCAAACTGATTAATTATAGCGAATAAAAAGGAATCAACCATGTGCAACAGTAACCTTAAGAAGAAAGCCATAAGCTTTGATCTTCGAACCATGTGCAACAGTACATTGAGCTTAAAGTGATCGGTCTTCTCTGTTTACTTCTAAAATTGGAGCTCAGTTATGACCTCAAATAAGAGCTCCCAACGTTTATGTCAGAAAAGGAGTTCCTTGGAGTTTTGCTTGCAGTCACAGTGATCATGTGTGACCCAAACATTTGGCTCATCAATATGCTGAGGAAGTGTGAAAATGTGAATTTGGTGAAGGTGACATAGTTGTCATGGGAAGGTTTTTTGGATTCCTTACAGCTTTACTTTGGTTTTTTTTTAGTTCATTAGAGTTTTGAATTTTAACATCTTTATAGGTTGATCTAGGTTGCAAAAGAGCATCATATATTACCACTTGGTCTAAGATTGCAAAGAGCGCCATATATCTCTTTCGGGTTTTTATCCTTTTCCTAAGAAAAGAGTTCTTTAATTTGGGACAATAAGAATAGCTCTTATAAGCGTCCCCCCCCCCACCAATGAGAATAAAAATATGTTGATCTTGTTGTGATAAGACACATAACCTCTCATTCAATTTTTCATAGATGACGTTATATAAATTTTCAGCATATCCTTCAAGAGGTTTTGTTCTCGTTGGAGTTTTGACATTTTCTTAAGAAAAAAATTCCTCTTGGGAGAAGAGGAATAGATCTTACTTATAAATATACACTTATTTTTGCTACTTTCAATATAGGATTAAATTATATTTTTATACAGTCTTTATAGTGAAGATAAGAGTGTGTGAATCTTGGTGCGACAACACAGTTGCGCAACCACATGGCCTCTCATTTATTTTGCAACAGACGATGCCAATAAAATTATGTGAAATTAACGTGTCCCCCTATAAGATATATATTGTCCTCATTTGGAGTTTTATCTTTTTCTTAAGAAAAAGATCATATTGAAAGAAGAGGAATGAGTTTTATTTATAAATACACACTTATTTTCACTACTTCCAATATAAGATTAATTATATCTCTATAATACAACACCTATTGTCCCACTTTATTTAGTGGTGGGTGAAGTCAATCGGCTGAGAAGGTGCTTAATAATAGTAACATGAATCTTCCCCAATGAGCCTAACTCAAATGGAGCCTTTTAACCAAAGGATACACTACGTCTTCATATGTTAATCAGTTTCGTCTAGTTAGTTTCAATTATGGTTTGTTTGGTCAATGCACTATTATGTATATGAAAGTGATAAGCTTTTATATGCTTAATATATATAATTACTACATATATATATATGTAATTAACCATGTTCAATTCCTGACTACAATTTAACAATATAAATTTATTTGCAGAATATTATATCCTATTTTCATGTTATTTTTTATACCAGCATTCTAATATTTTGCAAAAGAAAACTTCCTACAAACCATCATCTTTTAAACAATCTTTCCTAATTGATGTTTTTTTAACCGTGATTAATCTTTAACTGGATTTTAAAACGACCCAAATTATTCCTAACGAATTACTACTCTCTTAGTACCAATCTGTCGATTTAAGAGCTATCACATACTTTATCGAAAGATCATTTTTCTGTGAATTAATGAAAGCAGAATATTATCCTATGATCACCGCAAAGTTATATTTGACACTACCTTAACATAAGAAGCTCATTCAATTGTGAAGACTTTGACGTGAATTGCAAGAAAATAATTTCATTGACTCATGTAAGAGAGAGAGAGAGAGAGAGAGAGAGAGAGAGGTCTTACAAACTCTTTCAACTAAATGAAATTATTTCCTTAAAATCCAACTCACTGATGTACCTAGTCTCTAGTTCCCCAGTCACAAAGCTGCCAAGGTTGGATGTGATCTTTTCCTAACAATACTGTGTCAACCGTAAACCTCACGATTGGGATACCTATGTTTCAATTATCACTAATGAGAGCACCCACCATGAAAGCAAAAGCTTCTTAATTGTCATTTTCTGGAAGAAGACAAACCACACTGATGCCTCAACTCGAGCATATAGCTGGGTGTTGTTCTTTGTACATAATGAGGCCTTGTAGAGGCTAAAGCGCGCACATAGTGGATCTTTTTGGAGGATGCCTAAGCAGATCTCTTAGGAAGATTCATCGCTTCTTCATGTAAGGGTAAGTGAGAATTTTAATGAGATTTGGGTCCTCCGTGCAATAGGATCATAGAAGCCGAAATAGTCATTTGCATGAGTGAAATAGTAACAAAAATTTTCTTTCCTTCCTTTTTTTTTGTTGGAGTTGGGGGGGGGGTACTCCTACTTCAGGAAAAAATTTATAAATTTATAAATACTTTTTTGAGGTACCTCTGAAAAGTTTATTGGCCGATTTCCTTCGATGACGTTCAAAAAGACCCATTATTTAGATTGGCCCAGAATCGAGCCTGTTTCTTATATTGATTGGCCCAGAAGTATTGTATACATTTTTTAGAAACGAGGAATCCTCTTCCCATGGAACTTATATATGTAGGCTAAAAAATTAGTGTTTGTGAGTCCCAAAATCAAAACTTGGCAGTAGCACCTAATTTTTATGTATCCATATTTCCTTATCTCACTAGATCTCACATATTAAGAAAGCGTGAGACCTGACACCCCGGCCAAATAAAAAGTGTTGCTCATTTCTTATACTATTGGCCCAAAAGTAGTGCATACATCATTAATCGAACAGAGGGGTCTTTCTGAATCGTTCACTCGGTTATGAACAAATTGAAGCAAGGGGTCTCCTAAGCGTCCTCCAACAAAGATCAGCCAATTCATTCCTAAACCCCAAGAGAAATATTTTTTACAAGATTAGTTTTGTAATTAGGCTAATATGAATTGCAAGAACAATCTTATTACTGGCTGATAGATCATGGGCAGACCACATCAGCCTAATTGCAAGAATAGTCTTACAACGGGCATATATTTCTCAAACCCCAATAATCACCATGGGCAGAACTTTATATAACCCATAAACCCGGAGAGATTACAAGAGATCTTTGTGCCGGTGACTAAAAAAAGGAATGGCTCTATTCCCCAACTCAAATGTGGCAGCTCAAGGAGGGGTCTCTACATGGACCACCCAGCTTTTGCTTCAAAAAGCTATGCGTCCAAGAGTGGATTAGAACAATGGGAGCATGTCGGCAAGGGATAGAGGAGAAAAGTTGAGAGCTGGACTTGGGATGGGAGTACTATATTATGGATGTGGAGGCGATTGGCCAGGTTACTACGGACACCTCGCACCCAACCTAATAAGCTAGAACACTTTTACGAGAGTGGGGCCGGCGTTAGAGGCGGCTTGTTCCATGCTATAAAATAAGAGAGGTGGCATCCGTGTCTAACTTTTGAATCTTCCATTGCTTGTGTCGCGATTTGATTAGATAGTTTGCATTAGATATTATCTCTTGGCCACATTTGCCAACACATAAAGTGAGATAATTTCTCTTGGTTCACAAGGGATATTATCCTTTGAAGGACTTCAAGTGTGTCAATTGACAAAGGATAAAGATCCCACCTTGTTGTAGGAAGGTCATAGGCTGGGGGCTTTACTTATCTCACATTAGTTTTCAGGTGAATTGGGAAACACCAAGTCTTAAATCTAAACTTACTTACACTTAGCATACATTCGAGTATTATTATATTATCTCGATCCCTTGGAACACCCTCGCTTAGTGAGGAGAGTTTGAACATGTCGTATGAAGAAGAAGTTTCAAAAGTGTGTGCCATTTTTTTCTCTTCAGATACATCTGATAAAATTGGAACGATATAGAGAAGATTAGCATAATCCGCGAGTAAAGATGACGCGAATCAATCGAGAAATAATTTCATGTAACACTAGATATTGTTTTGGCATGAGCAGTCAAGATGAACCGGCTGTAAGGACGGAGCCGTTGTAGCGGTTCAAGTTGGTTAGTAGGATTAATTAACCAGTTTAGCCGGAAAGATAGTTGAGTAGTCGAAGGCATTTTAACAAACAATGTATGATTTCTGTTTTCTTAAACAGGAATTAGTTGTTTTCTTGATTAGTTGGGGACTAATCGAATGATGTGGTTTAGCTCCAAGAATGTTTGGATTACTGCTATAAATAGATGGCAGCAACACGGATGAGGTCTATGGCATTTTTGAGAACCAAACTTTCTCCAATATCTCCTCCCAGTCGTTCTCAAGCATCTCTCTCTCTCTCTCCTCTCTCCTCTCTCTCTCTCTCTCTCTCTCTCTCTCTCTCTCTTTCTTCTACATTCCCTAGACCTGTTCTTCGGTAGATAGAAATCAAACACGGAGCTAGCCGGCTATGTTTGGAGAGGGTTGGATCGAGTTCCTCGTCTAGCTCGTTCTAATTACACTTTCCACTATCAATCAAAGTACACATTAATTAACTCGATCCCTCCACCCACATAGGAGAATGGGATGCACACCAATGAAATTTCCGTGCTGTAAGGTTGCCAACTGGGCTGCCGGAAAGGAATCAAACTCGTCCCCAGTTCGATGAAACTGGACACAATCCGAGTTGTGCTGAGTAGGCTAAAGTGATAACCCGGTTCGTAGTTTTATTGTAATAGCAACCTTTTCACTTCAAATTGATTAGACATTATATTCATGTCTTCTTTTCTTTCTATATTTTGTCTGATATCGGTTTCCTCTGGACCAACATGGGAAAGGAAAGGTTTCCAATAATTGGTATAGGGAAATACATGTGTCGTGTGCAAACGGGCACGTGCCCCAAATGCACGGGCCCCATGCATCTTACACTTGTGCATCGGTATATGCGCACGGACAGCTAACAACTCTCATTAGCATATAGCATAGGGGTCCTTGTCTGCTCAGGAGGAGGGCAAATCTGTGATGTACACTTCACACTCTTGGAAGGGGGGGACAGAAAGACACTAAAACTCCCATTTCGTCAAAAGCTTGGACTTGGACCATACACTGTACTGCCGTCAAATTTGGACTTGTGGTAAGAGAAGATCCTGTGGCTATAGACTGGTAGTGCAACCCGTCTTGTGTTCTCACTCTTATGTCTAAAAAGGATGCCTTATCGTTGCCATTTGGGCTAAAGTTCCAGTCAAGCCTGAAAGTTGAATACTAAGAATATTATAACACCTTTTAACTTGGCCCTTTCAGTCAGGAGTCATCATTAGTAGTTGAAAAAGATTCTCCTGTATTTAATAGGTTGTAGCTGAAGAATCAGAAGATGTTTTTCTCTCCCTTTGCGAAAATCCAGGATGTTAACAGACAACTGGTCCCGCAGGGTGCTAACTTGTGCATTGCCGGGAGCAGCAGTTGGGCCCATGTGCGGAGCACCCGCCGTGAGAGCTCTCTACTGGGCCCGTCCCGTGTGGAAGAGCCCATCATCAGATCTACAAGCCCATGCAAGCAAATGGGGTTCATCTTTCTGTGATTGTTTTTTGCATATATATATCCTTTATAAGATATAATTAGGCCATAATCTCTTATTGTTACTTTTGCATCAAAAAAGCTGCTAGATGAATTTTTTTGCACCGGTAATCCTGATATCACAGAGTTTATCAGCTATTTTAGTGATCGTTAGGCATTATTTGTGCATTGAGCAAATTAATTAAGAGTCTCTAATAGATATTTGATATTTTCTAGTCTCTAATAGAACTGTAACTCATTACAGTAAGTATTATTTTTTGTTACAGTACACATTAAATCATGTTACAGTAAAGATCTCCTATTACAGTCAGAGACTTCTAATAATTTCCCCTTGTGTATTTTATCCCTAAGAAGTTAAATAAATTATTTTACTATGACAGAAAGAGATTGGTCCATTTTATGAATAAAGTCATGGCGTGCATTCCATTGACAACTTCTAACAGTTCCATCTTTGTCTGCGTGGGATTTTTTTTTTTTTACCCATCGTTGGGGTGTTATAGTATGGCGGGGGCCACACTGCCGTTTTGTAGAAGAACTTCTCTCTCTCTCTCTCTCTCTCTCTCTTCTCTATATATATATATATATATTATATATATATATATATACACCAAAAAACTCTTGTTTTTTCAAACATCTTTTAGACATAGCGACTAGTAAAAGATGGACAATTGAATTTAGCGAGGTATTTGATAGATCAGAGATTTAGAGGCTAACACATAAAAAGTTCAGATTATATGAACGGTAAAAAGAAAGTCTTTTATTTTAAATGTGTATTCCATGTCTTATAATCATTTCTAATTAGAGTTTTGATTATAAATGAATCACTTGCTAGCGAAGCCTTAAATTTCAGACAATCGTGAGCAACCTAAGTTGTAAAATGGAGTTCAGATAAGAGTTGCCCAAAAAATAAGGTCTTAACTTAGCGGAGTATTGTTTGTTGTCCACATATATTATCCAGCTCCATACATAATCTTAAGAGATCCTCAACTATCTTTTCTCAATTTGGCCACCAGACAACGAACTCCTGTTTAAGTCAAGAGGGCTAGCTCTTGATCTTGACAAACAGAATGCGACCTAGCTTGTGATATGTGCATGTGTGAAGTTGTAGAGATGTCAGTGGGTCAGATATGGTGCGGATATTAAACTCTATTTTCCATATCTGTTAAGGAAATATTGTATCTATTTGATGTTCGCTAAGAATTTAGATAATTGTGTATCCGAAACCCGTTTTAAGTATCCGAAAAAAATGGTTAATGACGGTTAACAAATAGTTATGGTCAAAGAGTATATACAAAACTGAAATTTATGGTACATTAACACAATTTAAATTGAAACAAAAGATCCATATAATAAACAAACATATTTCAACATAGTTTTCATATCATCATCATTCATGAGTCAACATAGAACAAAATTAAAGGTGCAAACATAGAAAATAATACAATATCCTCAAAGACAAGATAAAACATATAAAAAAAATAAGAAGATAAACTAGCTCTCTTGGACTTTAATCTCCAACATCTATCATATTTGCATATCTTGTATGAAAATAACGTATATGTTAGGCCAAGAATTAAAATATATAAAAAATCTTGTAATGTAGAATATTTTACCATGACAAAAGTAGAAATGACTGAATTATGTCTCTCTCATCTTCAACGTCATTTTCTTTAAGCACATGTTATTTGAGTCAAATCTAATGTGAAAAGACAGTACCAAGTCTATCTATCCACTATTTGAAACTAAAAAAAGATGTAATACTAAAAACGATAAATAAAATGTAAAAGAATATGAAATAGTCGATTAAAGGAATAAATGAATCATCTTTCATGTATCTTTTACCCAATCTTGTGACAACACATTAACAGTGGACAGTTTCGAATCTAGACGACTCGATATTCATCAATCAT
>JACBKR010003961.1:0-26657 GCA_014218235.1 Colocasia esculenta
AGTTGCATAGGAGTTCTACGATACTTAGTCTTCTTTCGGCTCAAATGTTCAGCTCGTAGCCACCCTCCTCCCTTGGCTCCAGGTTGTAGGGCATGTACGTACCCATGATCTTATCCCAGAAGGTGAAATAAGGGGCGGAGAAGTTGGCCTTGCCGCCGTAGAGCTGGTGGTGGACGGAGTGGAAGGCGCTATTGTTGCTGAAGACCAGGTGGAAGGGGTGGCCCGGCAGCCACAGCCCACAGTGGTCATCGATGGACTTGACAAGCGTCAGGGAGAAGAAGAAGGCAGCGGTTCGGGGCGTCATGCCGGAGACCACGTAAGCAAGCACGGCACCGACGTTATCGAGGAGGAGGGCCTCCAAAGGGTGCTGGTACTGCGCGGCGAAGGCATAGGGGACGATGAGATGGTGATGCAGGGCGTGGATGCGCTTGTACAGGAACCTGTTGGTGTGGAAGAGCCGATGGCCAAAGTACTGCCACATGTCCAGCACCAGGATGGCCACCAGCAGCTGAACTGCCTGAACATAAAGTGGCGGCTGAACGATGGGGGCGCCTCTCCGATTGCCTTGGAGCTGCGAACAGCCATACAAAGTAAACAAAATTTGATGAATGAAGAACATTTTGAAATTGGAGAGGGGAGAGAGAGAGAGAGAGAATGCGGTGTGAGGTACGTAGGGAGCTCACCCAGAGGAACAGGAAGGACAAGGCCAGCTGGAATGCCTGGTTGAAGAGAACACCCTTGATAGCCTCCCACTTTGTGATCAGATTCCTCCCGTCCTCGTCCTCCTTTGGAAACAACCTGTACTTGCCCAAGAAGCAACCAACTACCTCGTACATCCCCGAGTAACCCCAGAAGACAACGAGGGGCACGAAGATCACCAGCGCTTCGTCGGAGAGGCCCATCAGCGTCATCTTCGCCGGAGCTTATGGTTGATATCACCTTCTTAGTGGGTGGTGCTCTCACGGTCTCAGAGCTAGCTCTTAGTAAAAGAAAGAAGAGACGAGAATGCAGTGATTATACGGATGAAGCGGGGGAGAGCCCACGGCTCTTATATCCTGATCATGAGTGATCCGCCTTGGGCGGACTCACTCCAGCATCTACATTTGGCCGCGTGGAAGTCTCGTCGGTGTAGGTGGCGTGCTTTCCTGGTTACCTCTCTTACACACACGATAACGAATGCGTAAGAACGTAGAACTTTCGCCGCTGGGAGTATTTGGGTCAACACCATCTGGGAGAGCAACTATTCTCACATAATTTCTTTGTGTATGCCAACCGTATCGCCTACTTCACCTAAAAAAAAATATACATATTGACTCGAGCACATGTAAACACCGCTTCCTAGACTGGATCCTCGCCATCCTCCCCACCGTACCAATGTCTAACTACACATAGAAATCTGTATTATTTAAATATTTAGTTAATTATAGAATAGTCCCTCAAATTTAACAATTATCATATTAGTCTCTCAAATTTTCTAAAATCTTATAAAAAATCTTTTTGGTAGGGACTAACATGCAAGATTAAAAGATTTTGAAAACTAACACGATAATGATCAACTAATACGCACTTATTAAATTTTTAGGAACTAGTTTGTAAAAAATCCAAACAAAACATAAAATTAGATGCATGACAGCTAACTTGACTGTTTCTACCTTGGCACCCAAAAGTTTAGCTAGGTACCATCTGTTAAATAAGTATAGTACTCTCTTAGCCAGTATTAACGACATCATCATCATCATTAGAGTCTTATCCTAATATTTGGGGTTGACTACATTAATATATTTCTGTCAAAGATTTCTATCAGTGTTATAGTCGTGTTTAAAATCAAGAAGTCTAAGTTCTCCCTAATAACATCTTATCATCTTATTTTAGATCATCCCTAACTCTTTTACTGACATCCACTAAGATTTGATTTCATCTTTTAGCTGGCGCTGAATTAGGATGACAATACACGTGTCTAAATCACCTAAGTATTTAGCGAATGATGGCACAAAACTAGGTTAAACGACACAACCCTTGCGATCTACAGATTGTAGACGACAACTAGCTTGCCATTTACCTCTCCTTGACGGCAAGGTTCCTTACCATCAAGGAACCACCTGAAGAACTTGATGTCAACTGATGTTGACGTTAAGTTCTTCAGCTTTCAGCAGCAGATACGGTCCAAGGCCATTCCCACAGGCGATCCAGCCTAAGAAAACACAATCTGATGATGGGAAACACTTTCCTTCATCACAAACTACCAATGCAAAGCCGGAAAACAACAATCTAATGCTTGGATTGTAACGACTTGACCTCCCGGACACCCGCTAGAGTCCCCAAAGTTCGCGTCGCCACCCACGGATCCAAAGACCCAGAAGGGTTAGAAGAAATACTCTAGTGAGATATGTACTGAATTTAAATAACTATAACACATAACAACTGTACAATGTGTCCTAATTAAAAGCACAGGTACAAGAAGAAAGATGCAGTCCTTAAGGGGCATACCCCAAGAACTTGCAAAGCACAACTCTCAACTCACTAAGGTACAAGAGCTCACAACACTCGCTCTCACTGCTGCTGAAAACACATGGCGCCACAGCTGCCTCCGTAACCTGTCCGGCACTGAGCTTTCGTGATGACGAGACCCTAGCTGAAGGAAGTAGGGGGTGAGCCTCGCAACACCACGACCACCAACCATGGTCCTGACACACACATGACTCCCGCAGAAACCAACGGAGTCGAGCACCAAGCAAAAGCAACTCTCGGCACACCCGTTGAGACCACGTAACAACCAGGTGAGAAGGACGTCTCACCACAAGCACAGCCACCTCAGACCTCCACAAGGTCGAGGGCCGACGAGCAGAACCACCCTAGACCTCGGACATACCACGAGGTCGGGAAGCGACACGCGCTAATGCCACCACGGACTGGCACCCAAGAACGAGACTACGGAACTGAGAGGACACTGAAGTGGAAACTACCAAAAGCACGGGCCAACAAGGCCAAACTAACAATGCCTACGGAAACTAGGCACGACCACGCTATAACCGCCGTGCCAGCTAGGGCAATAGATGACACTTGGAAACGTCTTCACAACATCCGCAACTAAGCCACCGCCACTAGCAGCCAATAGGAGGACACACCAGCCACTCCCTCTGCTCGCCAGCCTGGCGCCTGCCTCTAACTTCTTCAGAAGAGCGAGACAAAGCTGCCATAGAACACCACAAGAACGCACGCACCACTGCAGCCTTGCCAAGCTGCGGCCCCACGCTTGAGCTCCCAACGCGGCTCCAGAACGACCACAGAGCGAGGCAATGATAAAAGGGACTGACTGGTCTTCGAGAGGAAGAACACCAGCCGGCCTCGCGTCCTAGACCAACCAAGAGAGCTCTACGAATGACTTGGCTCCGCTATCCAACCTCATTTTCCCCTTAGCTCTAGAGTCCGCCAAGTCGGCTCCCAACTTGAGCACGCTCGTACCCCAGAGAACTCCCTCACAAGATCCCCAGGATGGGGGTCCTAGGCAATGGTGACAACCTCTGAACGGGACACGCCCTCAAGTGCCAAGTACCGGGAGAATAGGCGGGGCAAGCACAATAAGAACCATGCCAAACATCTAGCTTCTAACCCACAACAAGCCCAGCAAGCACTAGGCACGCACAGACCCTCGCGAGGCCGTCGGCCAACCAAAGCACACACATGAACAAGCCAGAACCTCATAACACCACCAGTCGGTACGGAAAGCGTCGCTTTGCTAATAATCGATTGACCGTCGATCAATCAATTATTAGATAGACGCGACCCGCCTGGCACTACTGCCAGGACACAGCCGCGAAGGTGTCACCATCGGTCACTGAACGTAGCGAGGCAACCTGCCACGTTCCCCACCCGAGGTTCCTAATGGCAAGACTGCCCTTGGGCACACGCCGACACAGCAACCGGAACCACGGAAACTCCCGAGGCAACACAGGTACTGTCACGACCTCCTAGGCCATTGGGATACCATCGCAGTGGGGAAGGGCACCGTGACAGTAACCCTGTCGCGATGGGGCAGAGCGTTGCGACAGCAACCCTGTCGCGATAGCAACTCTGTCGCGACAGGAGAACGCATCGCGACAGCGATCCTTATCGCAACGAGGCAACGCGTCGTGACAAGGTCGTGACTGACCAGGCAGACGCCTCTTCTGGTGTCGCGATGTGCACTACGATCACGACACCAGCAAAGAGGCAGACCCACGGGATGCTCCATCTCGGGGCCACCCAGAAGCCACACACATACCACACGGGGGAGGGGAGCGTCGAGAAGCTATCTAAACTAACTAGAAAGCACGAGAAGCTCCAAATCCACCCAGGTTGAGAAGAGTACTAGCAATCTCTACCTTAACTGAAGAACCGAACCCATTGGGGCCCTTCACGTCGGATTGGCCACCTCCTCCTCGCTCCACACAAGCTCCACAATGCCAAGGACATGAGCATGACCCTCCTCCTCACCTGAAACGCATAAAGGGGAGAGAGGGAGGTGGAGCACTACCGGAGGGGGGAGGTGAAGAGAGGGGAAGGAGGAAAAGGGAAAAGGGGTCGCCGGCCAAGGCCTTAAGCCTTCGGCACCCAAGACGCGATGTGGCGATGCGTCGCGTTAAGGACCTTAACCCGACGGGTCAACGCACCGCGACAAGAACACATCCCCCATGGATGCAGCGACAACGTGACAGGTCATACAGACACGCCTGCCACCCTGATAGCTGCCAGATGACAAAAGGCACAGAACACTGTCGCGACTCGTTGACCGGCATGACAAGAACGTGATGCACAAGTTGGTTGCAACAAGGATGACTATCGCGTCAGACACCCACGATGTGACACTAACCCTTCGCACAGCCCGGATGCATTAGTGGCCAGTCATCCAAGACACCGGACAGAAAGCCGAGAAGCCGGGTCTTACATTCTACCCCCCTTAAGACAATTTCATCCTCGAAATTTAGGGCACGCACAAAGATCCCGAGACACGAAACAAAGCATAAGGAGCAAACGTAAGACCAATGCGAACAAGCCACTAAGTCTCAACACGACCTCCTCGTGGCAACAATCGCATCACCAAACACTTGCGGAGCACACAAAGCATGGGTGCGAAAAACCACTAAGTCTTACCACGACTTCCTCGTGGCAACAACTGCACCGCCAAACATGCACGAAGCATACAAAGTCGGAAAACCAATGGCTCACAACATGCTCCAATCACACCTGGAGCACAAAATCGAAAACCAATGGCTCACTCCAGCCACATGTGGGTCGTCCAAATGTGACGACAACCCCAGAGGTGTCGAGCACGACCAATCTGACTTGAACGACACAAAACACCACCAAATGGGACGTCAACCCCACAGGTACCAAGCAAGACCAAATCCGACTTGAACGACAGAAAAACGCCAGCTGAGATTTGCATAACTGCAGCCACCAACACACCCCTCTATTGGGACTGACCGACCAGCAACCCACTCTGTCACTAGTAAAACCAGACAGAGGACGCAGTTGCTGATAGCAACACGAGAACTGTCGGTCAGCAACTCACACTATCGCCAGGGAAACCTAACAGAGTACACAGCTGCTAACAACAATCGGGAAAAATGCCTGAGAGTCAAGCACAACACTCAGGGAAACAACCTCACGCTACTAGCAGCAGCTAGCATCGCTCACCAGCCAACCTAGCTAGAAACCACGCGAGCAACAAGAACCAGAGCGACAACACACTTGCGGAGAATCGTTAACGCATGAAACAACGTCCACCGCCACTGCTAAGTCTCACCTAGACCTTCCTCGCGGTCCAACAGGGACACCAAACAAATGTGGAGAAACCTCAACACGCAAAAACTGTAGCAACCTGGATTTTTCAAAAAAAAATAATAATAAAAATAAAAGCAATTAGAAAATCAAGAAAAGAGATTAAATAAAACCCATCAAATGAAAATAAGTAATGGGCTTTATTAAATGGACCCATTAGAAATTAGTAAGGTAAAATAGAGATTTTAAATAGATGAATAATAGAGAAATACCGAAAATCCGTAACTAAAATATAACTTAAATAGAAAAGAGGTATTTAATACATTAAAAATAGAAGTTTGAGGTGGATTGGGATTCCTAAACCTACCCTAATGGTTGGCCATGAAATCCTCTCTCTCCCAACATAAATAGGAGATCTCTTGCTTAAAAAAGGGGAGAGGAAAATAGGTAATTCAGATTTAATAGGAATTAGACTTAAACTAGAAAAGGGAATAGGGAGAAGCTTAAATACTTCTCTTAACCCTTATGGCCGGCCCTAGCTTGTGCCAAGAGGTTCCTGGACCAGGAGGAGAGGCCAAAGAAGGAGAATTTGTGGAGAAGAGGATCTCTTAAGTTCTTCCCCGAGTTCTTCATGTCTTAACCCTAGAAGAGGAAAACGATCAAAGGTAGGCATTTTCACAAGCATAAACCATGAATTTTTTTCTTTAGGATGTCTCGTCTATTAGGAACAAAACCCCTTTGGTTTCATATTTTTCATCGAGCATATCTTTCGTTCTTGATTTTTCATGTTCTGCAACTTACATGACCCCGAACCCTCTTCTTAATTCTTGATCTCCTTGTCTACTCAACCCCATACCACGATATTTTTACTATAGGAACTGATGCATGTTAGGCATCTTTTGCCCCTAAAAGCCCTAAATTTGATTCATCCTATCTTGCGAATTTAATCGTTGATCTCAATTATGTACTATTTCATGTTCATCATGGATACCCGTGTTTAAAACATATCTCACCCTGATTTTTTTAAAATTCCTATTTATTGTAAGTACCCATGCATGTCTAGGTCGTTTTGCAACTAGTTTCATGATTTTTCGTTTACTATACAATTAGTTGTGATTTTCTTAATCACCCTGTGTCAAATACGGTAAGTTCTGGCCCGTAATCCAAGTAAAGTCCTTTCCCTGTCGGACTCAGGCGCAGACCCTGTGAACGCGACGGCCCGATAGGCCGTGTTCACAAGGGCCATCACGACAGTGCCCTCTGTCGCGATCTGATCGCGACAGGCCTGTCGTCGCGATCTGCTGCCCGACCTGACTAAGCCTGTCGCGACCTGTACAAGACCCCGTCGCGATCTCAGTTGACCCCGTTGCGACACTCATTAGTGTACGTTGCGAACTGGGTTTTTTGCAAGAAACCCCCTATCTCAGTAATGCTTGATTATCTACAGTGTCTGTACTCTTGTTGAACAGTCATGCACACAGAAAATAACACTTATTATAAATTAAACATTTATGTTTGATTAAAATACATGCACATGATCTTTTCTATCTACAATTTCATGACACTTACACACACTTTGAACCATCTAATTATGGCGTAATTTGGCATGAAATTATTTCATAATACATCTGGTAATTTATGTAATTAAATTGCCATATTTTAAATATACTTGTCTATCGTTACTCGCGATGTTTTGGGAATACTGATATCGATGCTCCACTATTCTAGATTCCTTTAGAACGTCGAGCACTTATTTCTATATACACACTCTCTCTTAACTTGGACGAACTCTCCGTCGGATACTCCTTCTGCCGGACTAGTAAGTCTTTGTTCAAGGCCTCCGTAAGTCTCCTCTGTCCATGGATTCCCACATGGTCGACGAGCCAGTTGTACCCTAACACCTATTACACCCTTGAGGGATCGATATGGTCCAAACGGCTATTAGAAGTTCACTTTCATCTTGAATCACGCCGGACCTCGGGACCTGTGCTTAACATGGCCAGTGGTAGGGTCGTGAGTTCCACTTAACTACCAACACCATGTGCGCGTGTTGTGCAACTGTTACTATCGCCTGTTTACCCGACGTGTTACGTGCAATGTCCACTAGCTCTCATCTACACTCTATTCGCTCATCTATTCACGTTCACTCTACTATCTCGTCTATTCATCTAGTGCACTTATCTATTCTTGGTTCTCTATATTGGCCATTGACTGATTGTCTAAAAGATAAACAATATAACTAATGCTTGGCAAAATATAAAGGGCCAAATCTGGTCCTGGGATGTTCGCCCGAAAGTGCTAGTCCCTGTGGGAGTTAAATGATCAGAGTGTTTGGCATTACACTCAAGTGCTATCTATCTTGACTATCTAAATGACAATCAAAAGTTCTATACTCTCTCGTTATCCATTGACAACAAAGTGCTATGCTATACTCGTTGTGCTAATACTATACTTGGTGCTATTTGTGCTATGGCCATCTCGCTATACTCGACATTGTGCTACCCTGCTATTGTTGTGCTATTCCCGACACCTGTGCTATTTTTTGAAAGTCTATATTTGGTCGGTTGTACTATTTCGTTCACGTGCTATCCTGCTATCTTTTACTTGACTCTCTCGCTCTATCATTAGTTACTCTGCCTTTAATGCATTAACTATTTAAAGCCTGCTTGACTATTGAGATTTAAGTCCTATTAGGCGTTATCGCTTACCCTGCGTTATTTGTCGTTGTGTTCTTAGGTGAGACTGAGGATGAACCATACACTCAAGAGGACGGGAACGACCTGGAGTGATGTTACGAGTACCCTAGCGTCCTATTGCTATGTTAGCGTTGTAGTAGTTAGGTTTGAAGTTTGGTCTTTTGCCTTCTTTCAATGTAATTGGGCCCTATAGATTGGCTCAGATATTAGTGGTTGTAACTAGGCATTGGAAGTATTAATGAAACAAATTTGCTTTAGTATTATTCATTTCGAAATGGTTTGATGTCTAGTATTCGTTTTATACCCTTTACTTGCAACTGCCTCGCGTTCCGATATTCCGCGTTGGGGCATGACAGTTTTGTGGTATCAGAGCCTAGGTTATTCTTAAGTATAGGATGATCTTGGTTAACCTTCCTCGACTAGAGCCAATTATTCACCTATGTGAGTTGAGGTTAGAGCCGAGGGTAACTAGCTAAAATAAACTCACACACACATGAATTGAATTTCACATCAGTATCATAACAGTAAGCTATTTTGTAGGAACTAAGGAATCAAGATGACTGCCGAACGTGCTCAAATGAGGGGCATGCAACAAACCATCCAAGAACTAACACGCGCCATTGTGCAAGCCACTCAAGGTGGTGGCAATCGTGGTGCAGGCGACCTGCATCGCAACTTCAGAAGTATGAACCCACCCTGGTTCAGCGGATTCACAGATCTGGATGAAGCTGAGCACTGGCTCTAAGAGACGGAAAGAATTTTTTGTTGGTCCACTTGTGGTACGGCGGAAAGGTAACCTAGAGGGGGGGTGAATAGGTTTTTCTGCAATCTGAAATCAAAACGGAAATACTTAAAAATTTGGTTAGTGTTAGTGTGATGAAGAGTGGCAGTGCGGAAGCAAAAGAACAATCACACAAAGGACACAAGAGATTTATCCTGGTTCGGTCCTTCCCACATGGAAGTCCTACGTCCAGTCCCCAAGCAAACTCTTGGGATTTCACTAACCGAAGGTACAGTCCCCTTCAAGGACACTACAACACCTAGATACCCCACCAGGTCTTCTTCTCTTTCCCGGGCAAGAAGGCAGCCCACTTCTTTTACAGGCTCAGAAGCAAACCTCCTGGAACAAACCCCAGTGCGGTTCTGCTAGACACTAACCCCTAGATAGGTTATCAACTGGTACAACTTGGATGGTAATGGTGAGAGGTGAGATAGAAGGCAAGAACAAAGGATTTGATGGCAATAGATGTGAATTAAGTAAGGTAAGGATAGAGAATGTACAATAATGGAAAGATGAGGGAGCACACAATGAACAACATGGTCCATGGGAGGAAGGCATGCCCCTTGTGATAGGATGAACATTGGAGAGAAGTGAACTCCTGTAGCACTCCGAAAAATTTTATTACATAAAAATTCAAATAAATGAAATAAATAATTTCTATATATCAGAATATTTAAAACATACATACCATTATCGTATGTGCAAGAACACATCGAAAAATTCGTGAAAATTATAAATCAACCCCAAACATTATTCTTAAATGTTCCATGAAGAAATTCGTGCAACGAAAAAATCCGATTGACCAAGTGTACGTCACATTGTGACAATTATCCAAATTAGGAAACTAGGTCGAAAAACCGTGAACTCGGAAATACGATGCGATCATAAATTCAATAAAAATGTGGGAGAGACTTCCAACATTATATATTGAAGACCATTAACATATTGGGCCAATGGACAACATGTGGCCAAAAAATCAAATGAAGTATAATAAGATGAATGGAAATTCGTAACCATAAATAAGTTGAAATTACAAAGAGGCAATTAGGGTAGAAATTGGATGCAATCATGCACTCTTGGTAGCCCAAATTCGTGCCTAGCCATCCTTGGGGATTGCTTGATGGCCAAGGTACTCCAATGGAGGTAGAAATCTTCAAAATATGGAAGGTAATATGTTTAAACCACAACTTTGCCTTCCTTGTTGCAATAGGACTCCTAAAAGGCATAGTTGTTTAAATACTCTCCACCAAACCCTGGGGATGAGTTTTACAACTTGCTGGGGTCATGTGGAGGAGTTCTTGGCGGCTGGGAAGCTATGGAACGACCACAACAAGCTCATCTTCTTCCCCATCACGTCTACTTTGACCTGTGCAAACCGTCCACTTAGAATTGACCAAAGGTAGGACAAACCTAAATCCCATAGTGCAAGACTTATACCCCTGGAAAGAAGGTCAAGTCTACTTCCTAACCCAACTAGAATGCACAACTTTCATGCAGTATACTCGGAGTATTAGGCATTCTTCAACCAGTGGTCGGAGCAAGGGTTTTCTAAAGAATGAAACTTCCCCAACCCAAAAGGTAGGTTTTCTTAGACGAAACATTAACAAATCTTATACCAATGTGTAGAGCATCAAGTCTAGTTTCATTCCCAATTAGTTTCATCGAATTCCAATGAGTATATCTTGAGTTATAGTCGTTTTTCCATAGTCGCGCATGATAGGGAGTTTTTATGTTCATGTTGATTTATCATGCATCACGAGGTCGTTTTAAATTATTAAAAATCATATTTATCTCCTACTCCATGTTCCCTACAACTTTCATGTTGAGACTTTTGTCCCAAGAGCCCTAGTTCAGAAGATATAAACATTTCTTTGACCGAGCACCAGTTTTCTTGCATGTTTCGGCGTTTTCGGTCTGAGTTCTGAACCGCGTCCAGTTCTGGCGATGCGTTTCAAGCATCTGGAATCATGTCGCTCATGGCCAATGTGATTCTGTGAATCGCAACCGTCTGGTACGACACGATTCTCGCACTGACCAGTCAACGGCAGGCGTGGGTCTTCGCGCCGCTTGGGAGTCGGAGCCGGTCTGAACCGCGACGAGATACCCCGACGCGATTCAGTGGTTTTTCCCTCCCATTGCCATATTTAACTATTTCTCATTAATGCGTCAGGATTCCTCGACGCGATTCAAGTGTAAACGTGGCGACATAGGGGGACGCGATTTACCATCTTCACAATTTTCGCTGGTTTTCACTATGCACTACGTTTTGAAGTGCATCCACTGTATAGGATGTGTATTTCAAGGCTTAACCGAGGTTTGTTTAACATGGTATCCAGTGTGTAATTGGCTTATCTTGGGTTTGATCATTACATCATGTCTGTTTAATGGCTTAAAATTTATTAACCCATTTAAAAGCTATAATTACACAAATGATATTCTAATTGTTTCCTAATTGACGTGACCATTCATGTAACTTGTGATTCACTCTTCCTACTGTTCTACCATTTTTAAATGATAATTGTTATCTAAAATCTTGTAAACCATGATTAGTTAAAGTGCATAGTTTTATCACATGTTACCATGTTAAGTGTTTTCCGCGAGTTGGAAACCGGTGGATTGTGGATTGAGATGCGTACATCACTACACACTTGCACATCTTGGTAGCCCTTTCATGGGGATTTGGAAGCTCTCTATCGGTCATTCCATATCGGTAGACAAGCGACCTTTTCTCTAAGACCTCCGTAAATCTCCGTACTCCGTGGATTCCCTCATGGACTGAGTTGGTTATACCATTGAAGTTTCCTGGAGATAGCGTGCACTTCCTCTCTCATCTTGTTCTCCTGAGTGTAATTTACAATCTAGACTCAAGCCATTAATGTAAAGATTGAACTAAAGTATAAATCATACTGTTATGCTGCCAAATTTATCTCTTGACCATTGTTATCATGAAATCATGTTCAATTTCCTTATTACTTGATTCTCATCATCATTATGAACATGACATTACACATGCTTACATCTTGAAACTCTCATTGACCATTATTAATGATTGTGGGTATCTACATTTAAATTGAAATGAGATGCTGACCGGGCATGGTGAGTGTCCAAGGGCTCCAGTCTAGCCCCAATGACGGAGAGTCATAAATATATTGTTAACCATGGGGTATAATGATTACTGGCATTGCATCTACACTGGGAGTACTCGCATGTTGAATGCTAGATACAATAACCAAATACATGTGTCCTAGTGTGCATTTCTAGGTGGATCTTTCCTTGGTGTACATTAGTGTCTCATGCTTAATTAATGTTACACGATCGTGCTCGTGCGTGCTTGCTTTCTTGCGTGATATGGCCATCCTGCATTTATTGCGATTAGTGATATCTTGCGTTCTTGAAAGCTATTGACATCAAGTGAAATCATGCGTGCTTGTACAAAATGATCTATTGCTAGTTCTATCTTGTTATATCATTCTAGATCTTGCTCTATCATGATCACTCTATCTAGCTTTTTTTTTTTTTTTGCCTTAAGAGGTCCTCAGGGCCTCAAACTAGGAGAGTGCACCCTCTCCCATAGGGGGAGAATGTCCTCACTCCACCAGTGAGGGCGACCTGGGCCGAATATATTATAAAGAAATGATAGAGAGAACAACCATCCCAGGGGAAAACCCCTTACATAATTCTAACATTGAGAAGGCCAAATTTATCAATGATCATAGGGCCTTTACAGGAATGTGGTAAATGAAGCGCACCCCCCCCCCCCGAAAACCTCATTACATTTGGCGTAAACAGCATAGTTTGCAAGAGCATCAGCCAACTGATTTGTTTCCCTGTAAACATGGACATGGATATGGGCTCTCGGCTGATGAGATAAGCAATCTTTCTCCACCATCTATAGGATCGCCAGGATAGCATTTTCTTATTGGAGAGAGAGTTAACAAGAACTTGAGAATAAGAATATATGATAGAAAGCCTGTAGCCCAAAGATATTGCCAGCCGCAATCCATCACAAAGAGCCCGAACTTCAGCGATCATGCTGGTTCCCACACCATAGAACTGAGAGAAACCCATATGCACATTACCCTGTGGGTCACGGATGCACCCACCACCTCCACACTCCCCTGGGTTACCTTTGCAAGCACCATCAACGTTAAGACTGAAATCGCATATGGGGGGAATCCATCTAACAAGCTTAAGCATTTTGGTGGAGAATGTAGGAGCATAACCAAACCACAGGAGACTATGTAAATCCTTGGAATCCAGATCCACTTTGAAGTTGAGCATAGATAAAGACTGTGCCACAATTGATTTAATGTTGTTAATAATTACCTCAGCAGTAGAGTGGGTGGACTCAAACCTCCTAGATCATCTTTTCTTCCAGATAAACCAGAACATGAGGATAACAGAGTAAAGGGAGACAAAGCCAATAGGAGAGCAGATATTAGAAACTTGCAGGAAACTCCAAAGGCGAGTAGAGATGTGACTATGCAAGGTCACCTTAGGGAAACCAGGGGTATATCCAGCACCACAAGGTTGCTGCAAGATCACTTTTTATGAAAAGGTTATCAAAGTCTTCAATATTAGCGTGTGACAGCAGGAGCAGCAAGACACCAAGGGTATTCCAATTTCAGAAATATGGGTATCAACAGGAACAGCCCGATGCAGTATCTTCCAAGAGAACAAAGAGGCCCTTCTATTGAAGGAGTTATGCCATAGCTTCGCAAAGGTGGGTCTGTGAACACCTTTGGGCCTAATCAAATTATAAACAGACTTAGATGTAAAAAAACCGCTATCAGTGGCAGCCCAAACACATCTATCCTCTTTAGTAGAAAACTCCAACCTTCTAGGAGATAGTGTGGAATACTTGCTCTGAGAGAGTGAGCAATGTCATTAGCCACCTCGCTCAAGGAAGCCTCCACAGTCATATTATTCACCTGTAGGATATCCCCAAGAGGGTTGTCTCCAATCCAAATATCTTGAAGAATTCTAATCTTCTGACCATTGCCATGAATCCATCTGGTATTATCTTTGAGAACATCCCTGGCCTTCATAAAGATCACCTTGGGAATGCCCGACATACTATTTATATTGTGTATGGGATATCTCCTTCTAGCATAGGTGCCCCACATGGAAGAACTTTGAGTTAAATTCCACAACTGTTTAACCGCAAGAGAGAGTTGAACATGCCATAAACTTCGGACACCCAGACCTCCTTCAGATAGTAGTTTTTGGATGGATGGCGACACCACCCAGTGTCTCCGGTGAGACCTGTTGGCACCATCCGAGAAAAATGCTGCAGAGGCTTTGTCTGTAGCACCCCAGAATTTTTAACTATATAAAAATTCGAATAAGGGAAATAAATAATTTCCATAATATCAAGGTGTTAAAACATACGTATCATATCGTATGTGCTAAATCACATAGGAAAAAATCGTAAAAATTGGATCTATATAAAAATTCGAATAAATGGAAATAAATAATTTCCATAATATTAAGGTGTTAAAACATACGTATCATTATCGTATGAGCTAAATCACATAGGAAAAATTCGTAAAAATGGGAAATCAACCCCACACATTATCCTTAAGGGTCCACGATGGAATTCGTGTGATGAAAAATCTGATTAACCAAGTGAGCATCACATGGTGACTAATTATCCGAATTAGGAAACAAGTCGGACAACCGTTAACACGGAAATGCGACGCAACCAAAAATTAAATAAAGGTGTTGGAGAGACTTTCAACATTATATATTAATGACCCAATATCATAATTGGGCCAATGGATCACATATTACCAAAAATCAAATAAAGCTAGAAAATGCATGGAAATTCGTAACTATAAATAGGCTGAATTAGAAAGGTGTAATTAGGGTTTAATTGGGATGCAATCATGCACTTTTAGCAACCAAATTCGTGCTTACCCACCTATGGGGGTTTCTTGATGGCCAAGACTCTCTAATGGAGGAAGAATCATCAAAAATAGGAAACCACATGCTAATCCCGCAACCCTTCTTTCCAAGTTACAATAGGACTCCTAAACACCATGGTTACTTAAATACTCAAAATGTCACTAGTTGTCCTACAATAGCACTTTTAGCAATACCAAACTCATAACATGAAAGTTATTCTACTAGTTGTCCTCGTCAGGTTTTGTGTTGAACGTTCTGTCTAAATGTCAATGGTTAGAGAGTTATAAGCGTCGTAATAGGGTTGCTGCAAGAAACTACGGTTTCAGGTTACACTTGGTCTGATGTTGTGTTCGACTTAATCAAAGCCTATCGAAGCCATCCTTATTTTCTAATTCTGATTTACTGGAAGTACCCTTGTATGTCTAGGTTGTTTTAAAACTAGTTTCGTTATTTTTCATACACTGTACAATTTATTCTCTATTTCGGAAGCACCCTGTTTCAATATATGGCAGTTCTGGACCACAATCCAAGAACATGTCCTTGCTCTGTCAAAGTCTGGCGTAGACCCTGTGAACGCGACGGCCCGATAGGCCGCGTTCTGAGGTCTCGTAGGGACAGCCCACACCGTCGTGATCTGATCGCGACTCGACGCTCCGTCGCGATCGTGCTGCCTGATCTGACGGCCCAGTCGCATTCATCACAACACCCTGTCACTTTCTAGTCCCGACCCGTCGTGACCCTTGTTGTGACCTGGGGCGACCTGACCCGGGCCTGACAACACCCTATCGCCTTCCTCATATGAACCTATCGCGACCTGACCCGGGCCTGACAGCCCTGTCGCCATCCTTATATGCCCCTGTCGTGATCTCAGGATTTATCACTTAACCCCACTTACCTTCTTGCAAACCTAACCACTATACCCGAGGTCTGGTTAAGGTAATATTTAGTGTGTAATTCACATGTCTTGGTCTGACTAATGCATGGTGGACATATAAATGGCTTAAAAGTGTTAAACCCATTTAAAAAGCTTTAAGTTCACGAACATTATTCTAATTTCTTTCTTAATGACGTGACTATTCATGTGACTGTTGATTAACTCTTTGAACTATTCTAGCTTCTTAAATGAGGAATTGTTATCTTAAAAATCATGAAATCCATGTTTAGTCAAGTGCATAGTTTCCTTTCATGCTATCATGTTGAAGTGTTTTCTGCGAGTTTGAGACTGATGGTTTGTGAATTGAGACACGCATACCGCACTACACAGTAGCACTGTTAGGTAGCCCCTTTCTTGGGAACGGGAAACTCTCTACCGGTCATTCCGAATCGGTATACTACCGACCTTTTCTCCAAGGCCTCCGTAAATCTCGTCTGACCATGGATTCCCATATGGCCGACGAGTTAGTTGTACCATTGAAGTTCCCTGACGATAGCGTGCACTTCCTTTCTCTTCTTGTTCTCGTGAGTGTGATTGACAATCTAGACTAAAGCCATTAATGTAAAGATTTAACCAAAGTACAAATTGTACCGTTATGCTGCCAAATTTATCTCTTGACCATTGTTATCATGAAATCGTGTTCAATTACTTATTACGTGTTCCCATCATCATCATGAACATGACATTACACATGCTTACTTATTGAAACTCTCATTGGCCATTATTAATGACTGTGGGTATCTACATTTAAAAATTTACATGAGATGCTGACAGGGTACGACGTGTGTCCAAGGGCTCCAATCTAGCCCAATGACGGCGAGTCATAGATATACTGTTAACCATTGGTATAATAATTACTGGCGTTGCATCAGCGTTGGGAGTCTTGCTTGCTTGTTGAATGATAGATAAAACCACATACACGTGTCCTAGTGTACATTCTTGATGGATCTTTTCTCTGTGTACATTAGTGTCTACGTGCCTGATTAGTGTTACTTGATCGTGCTCGTACATTCTTGCTTGCTTGCTTGTGTGATATGGCCATCCTGCATTAATGCAATTAGTGATATCTTGCGTTCTTGACATCAAGTGAAATCTCGCGTGCTTGTACAAAGTGATCTATTGCTAGTTCTATCTTGTCATCTTGTTCACAATCTTGTTCTATCATAATCACTCTCTCTAGCTTCTTTTATATATCATGTTTTAACGAGTTTTATTCGTACTTGCATATCATTCATCGTACTTGCCTAGTTCTAAAATGTTAATCACTTATATCATTGCCCGCACATTGAGATATAAATCCTACTGGGCTAGTTTGCTCATCCCCTACTTTTACCCAATCTAGGTGACTATGAAGTTCAAGAGGAAGAGCAAGTCGAGGATGGGAATGCGTCCGAGTGAAGAGCGTTCCAAACATGAGTCTATCTATAGTAATTTATTTTGAGTGTTAGAACAATGTAGTAGGAAGTGAGGTATTATGTACTTTTGCTTTTATTGAGTCTTAGTCCTGTACTAGTTTCCATTTGATACAAAGAGTTGAGATTTGAATACAATTTATATTGAGTTCAACATTTGGGCCCTATTATGATGTTGTGTTGATACACATTTAGTGCGTGCTAGCTAGAGGCTTATTTGCCGACTGTTCCACGTCTAAATTCTTCGAATTACAATATCCGCTGCGTAATTCTCGGGACGTGACAGTTTAGTGGTATCAGAGCCTAGGAATACCAAATAGGATATGTCTCAGGAATAGGAGATACCTATGGAACCTAGGTCATGAAAATTAAATACAGTACCTGGTGAGAATGGGTAGAGACTGGGATATGTTAGAAGAATTAAACACTCCTACCCATTGACTCTTATAATGTATCTAGAGACATTAATTGGTTTCCATCCTTTTCTCAGGAACCTCATAACTCTTGCACTCAACTGCAATGGCTCGTAATAGTGGCAAGCTATGCAAGAACCGTGGCTGGATTGACCCAGGCACTACAAAATGTAGTTCAGGCTGGAAATCAAGCTGGAGCTGCAAGGAATGGAGCCGGTGATCTGCACCGCAATTTTAGGAGTTTAAACCCTCCTCGTTTCTCTGGAACCCCTGACCCAGACGAGGCAGAAAACTGGCAGGAAGAAATAGAAAGGATCTTCCAAGTAATGCAATGCACTAATAGGAAAAGGTGGTACTGGCCACTTTTCATTTACCAAGGATGCCCGAGCGTGGTGGAAGGCCACATCGGCCCACCTGCCTAATATAGCTGAACTGGAGTGGGCTGAATTCCTGGAGATATTCCGGGGAAAATATTTCTCTGAAAGAGTGAAGGAGAAGAAAGCGACAGAATTTGCCGCACTGAAGCAGAAGGGAATGTCCGTGGCTGAGTATGAGGCTCAGTTCGCGCGTCTTGCTGTGTATGCCCCAACCTGGTGGGAACTGAAAGACTAAAGGCTAATTATTTCATGGATGGGCTCAGGCCCATGTTCATTGAAAGGCTCGAACCACACAACATTCAAACTTACACTGAGATGGTCCAAAGAGCTCAGCTGGTAGAAGACACCATGGCCAAAGTGGAGGGCATGAGGGGCAAGGACAACTCCAAGCCGGTCTTCGTCAGAAGGAGCACCTAATATTGCTCCAACCTTCGTAACAACAACAAGAGACCGAATATCGGAAGGATATTGCTGAGACAAGAAGCTAAGGTGAAGGTAGGCAGTTGGCGGAAACTGCAAATTCTGTGATAAACCGGGCACCGAGCTGAAGAATGCTGGAAGAAGCTCGGGCATGCATGAGATGTGGTGGTCGTGACCATGTATTCCTGACTGTCCAATGATGAAGACCAACCAGGCAGAGCTCAGAATATACCACGGCGTCAGGGACGTCCTAATGCTGTCATAGAAGACCTACCCGAGGAAGGGGGTATGGTGGAAGGTACCATTTCCATACACTCTCAACCTGCTTTTGTACTTATTGATACTGGAGCTGCATATTCATTTATTTCCACCACATTTGCTGCAACTCTACTTGTCAAACCTGTACCCTTGAAATCCAAGATCACTGTAGCCTCTCCACTAGGCTCAGAATCTGAACTCACTCACTACTTGCCAAAATGTGAAACTATAATTGGAGGACACAATCTCCCTGCCGACCTTATTAGTTTAGACATGAAGGGTTATGATGCCATTATGGGTGTCGATTGGCTAATTGAATATTATGCCGATGTAACTATCGCCATAGGAGGGTCACTTTTAAAAGACCAAACCTTCCAACTTTATCACTACTTGGCACCCGATATCACAAACACCCTATCTTGATATCCTCTCTAAAGGCTTCTAAGCTGATCAACCAGGGTTGTGATGCTTTCCTAGTTTCCTTCTTGGCCGAAAAGAAGAAACCAACCCTAGAAGACATTCCAATAGCCAGGGACTATCCTGATGTATTTCCAGAGGAATTACCAGGTATACCACCTGAGCGGGAGTTAACTTCACCATTGAGTTACTCCCTGGGGCAGCTCTTGTTTCAAGAGCTCCATATCGCATGTCCCCTGTAGAAGCAAGAGTTGAAGAGACAAATCCAAGAATTGCTAGATCAGGGTTTTATCAGGCCTAGCACATTCCCGTGGGGAGCGGTAGTGCTATTGTCAGAAAAAAGGACGGGACAATGAGGCTATGCATTGATTACCGTCAGTTAATCAGTTGACAATAAGAATAAGTATCCACTGCCCCGCATTGACGAGCTATTTGACCAGATCTCCGGTGCACAATATTCTCTAAGATAAATCTAAGATCAGGCTACCATCAACTATGAATAAAGGAGGAGGATATTCACGAGTCTGCGTTCCGGAATAGATATGCTCACTATGAGTTCGGGTCATGCCGTTTGGTTTAACAAATGCCCCAGCGGCTATCATGCAACTTATGAACAATATCTATAGGCCATACCTGGACCAGTTTATAGTGGTGTTCATTGATGACATCCTTATTTACTCCAAATCCAAGAAGACATGAAGAACACTTAAGGTTGCTCTGCAAGTGCTCAGAGATAATAACTCTATGCTAAACTTAGTAAGTGTGAATTCTGGATGGAGGAAGTGTCTTTCCTTGGTCACATTATATCCAAGGAGGAAATCTCTGTGGACCCATCCATGGTGGAGGCGGTAAAGAACTGGGAAAGGCCGACAACTGTGTCGGAGATTAGGAGTTTTTTGGGTTTAGCCGGTTATTATCGTCGCTTCATTAAAGATTTCTCAAGATAGTTGTACCATTGACCAGGCTTACCGGGAAGGAAAATCCATTCACATGGACTGATGAATGTGAAGAAAGTTTTAGGGCATTGAAAAATACCTCACCTCAGTACCCGTACTAACCCTGCCAGTTGCTGGGGGTAGTTTTGAAGTATACATCGATGCATCCGGGATCGGCCTTGGCTGTGTGCTGATGCAAAGTGGGAAAGTTATATGCTACGCTTCCAGACAATTGAAGAAGCACGAGGACAATTATCCTGTACATGATCTGGAGCTAGCTGCTGTAGTCTTCGCCTTGAAGATATGGCGTCATTATCTATATGGTGAGAAATTCATTGTGTTTTCTGACCATAAAAGTTTGAAGTATTTGTTTTCTCAGTAGGACTTGAATATGAGACAGCGGAGGAGGTTGGAGTATCTCAAAAACTTCGACTTCACGATCCAATATCATCCAGGAAAAGCAAATGCTGTGGCAGATGCTCTAAGTAGAAAGCCAATGATCACATTGTCAAGTTTAATGGTAGACGAATGGAAGTTATTAGAAGATTTCGCCAAGTTAAATATTGATGCTGACATCAAAGAGAAGGGATGCTTCGTTGCTAGTGTTAGAGCACAACCACACTATTGGAGGACATCACAACACTCCAAGACAATGACCCCGTACTTGTGGAGATTAAGGCTAATCTAGACCAGAGGCCGGATTTCTCATTAACTTAAGATGGAAGACTATTGTTCCGGGATCGAGTCTGTGTACCCGACCATACGGAGACAAAGGAAATGATTATGGATGAGGCTCACAAGACCAGGTATACCATACACCCGAGAACTACCAAAATGTATTAGGACCTGAAGAGAAGCTTTTGGTGGCCAAATATGAAGAGGGAGGTGGCAGAATATGTCGCCCGATGCTTAACATGTCAAAAGGTAAAGGCGGAACACTTGCGACACGCAGGTAAACTCAAACCCCTAGAAATCTCGGCATGGAAATGGGAAGGTATAGGGATGGACTTTATTTTGGACTACCCAAATCTAGAGGTGGGTTCGATGGTATCTGGGTTATTGTCGACCGCTTAAGTAAGTCGGCTCACTTCTTGCCAGTGAAGAATAAGTGGTCAGTAGATGTTTGGTTGCATGTATGTGAAGGAAATAGTCCGATTACATGGAGTATCGGTGTCTATCCTGTCTGATAAGGACCCTAGGTTTACATCCCACTTTTGGAAAGGACTGCAATACTCCTTGGAATCTAAACTAAACTTTAGCATGACTTTCCATCCACAGAGAGATGGTCAGACGGAGAGAACCAACCAGGTGATTGAAGATATGCTTAGAGCATGTGTCCTAGATTTTAGAGGTAGCTGGCATGAACACTTACCTCTTGTGGAGTCGCCTACAATAATAGGTATCAAGCTAGCATTCAGATGGCACCGTTTGAAGCACATATGACAGAAGTTGCCGATCCAATATGCTGGTATGAAGTTGGCGAAAAATAAATGTTAGGACCAGAGATGATAAGGGAAACCACAGAAAAGGTAAAGCTTATTAAAGAAAGAATGACGGTGGTGCAGCAAAGACAAAAGGCATATGCAGACAATAGAAGAAGAGACCTGGAATTTAGGTGGTGAACATGTATTCTTGAATGTGTCTCCAGGCCATGGGATGAGACGATTTGGCATTAAAGCAAGTTGTCACCAAGGTTTGTCGGGCCTTTCAAAATCCTTGATAGAATCGGTGAGGTGGCATATCGTCTCACTTTACCACCACAAATGGATGGAATACACAATGTGTTCCACATATCCATGTTGAAAAAGTATGTACGAGATCCGTGGCATGTCATAGAATATGAACTCTTGGAATTCAACAAAGACAGAACTTATCAAGAGAAGCCAGTTAAGATCGTGGACCGGGAACTGCGCCAACTAAGGAACAAGGTTATTCCACTAGTAAGGGTTAGATGGAATCAACGCATCGATGAGGACGACACGTGGGAAACTAGGAAGCAATGCACAAAAGATACCCGGAGCTATTCACAAGTAAGTACACCTCACTTTCACAATAATTTTCTATACAAGAATTTGGGGACCAAATTCTCTTAAGTGGGAGAGGGTGTAGCACCCCAGAAATTTTAACTATATAAAAATTCGAATAAATAGAAATAAATAATTTCCATAATATCAAGGTGTTAAAACATACGTATCATTATCGTATGTGCTAAATCACATAGGAAAAATTCGTAAAAATGGGAAATCAACCCCACACATTATCCTTAAGGGTTCTACAAAGGAATTCATGTGATGAAAAATTCGATTAACCAAGTGAGCATCACATGGTGACCAATTATCTGAATTAGTAAACAAGTTGGACAACCGTTAACACAGAAATGCAACGCAACCAAAAATTAAATAAAGGTGTTGGAGAGACTTCCAACATTATATATTAATGACCAAATATCATAATTGGGCCAATGGATCACATATGACCCAAAAATCAAATAAAGCTAGAAAATGCATGGAAATTCATAACTCTAAATAGGCTGAAATTAGAAAGGTGTAATTAGGGTTTAATTGCGATGCAATCATGTGCTTTTAGCAACCCAAATTTGTGCTTACCCACCTGTGGGGGTTGCTTGATGGCCAAGACTCTCTAATGGAGGAAGAAATGATCAAAAATAGGAAACCAACATGCCAATCCTGCAACCATTCTTTCCTAGTTACAATAGGACTCTTAAACACCATGGTTACTTAAATACTCTTCATCAAACCCTAGGTATGAGTTTTGGAACTTGCTGGGGTCGTGTGGAGGAGTTCTTGGTGGCTAGGGAGCTGTGGATCGACCACAAGAAGCTCATCTTCTTCCCCATTCGTTCTGCTGCGACTTGGACAAACAACCTTCTTAAAGCCGATCAAAGGTAGGCCAAACATGAATCCCATCATGCAAGGCTTATACCACTAGAAAGAGGGTCGAGTCTACTTCTTGACCCAAGTGGAATGCCCAAATTCCATGCAGTGTACACGGAGTATTAAGCGTTCTTCTCCAAGTGGTCTGAACACGGGTTTTCTGGAAGAACGAGACTTCATCAACCCAAGAGGTAGGTTTTCTCGGCCAACCTTAACATATCCTATACCAATGTGTAGAGCATCAAGTTAACTTTCGTTTCCCACTGGTTTCATCGAATTCCATTAGTAGATTTTGAACTATAAGCGTTTTGCCAAAGTCGTGCACTGTTAGGGCTTTCACCGTTCTTTGTATGTTGCATATGATTCAAGACCGAATTAGAGTAACTCATAACATGAAAGTTATTCTACTATTTGTCCTCATCTGGTTTTGTGTTGAATGTTTTGTCTAAATGTCATTGGTTAGAGTGTTATAAGCATGGTAATAGGGTTTCTGCAAGAAACTACGGTTTCATGTTACACTTGGTATGATGTTGTGTTCGACTTGATCAAAGCCTATCGAAGCCATCCTTATTTTCTAATTATGATTTAATGGAAGTACCCTTGTATGTCTAGGTTTTTTTAAAACTGGTTTGTTATTTTTCATACACTATACAATTTATTCTCTATTTCGGAAGCACCCTGTGTCAATATATGGCAGTTCTAGACCGCAATCCAAGAACATGTCCATGCTCTGTCAGAGTCTGGCGCAGACCGTATGAACGCGATGGCCCGATAGGCCGCGTTCTGAGGTCTCGTAGCGATAGCCCACACCGTCACAATCTGATCGCGACTCGACGCTCCGTCGCGATCGTGCTACCTGATCTGACCGCCCAGTCGCGTTCATCACAACACCCTGTCGCTTTCTAGTCCCGACCCGTCGCGACCCTTGCTGTGGCCATGCGCGACCTGACCCGGGCTTGACAACACCCTGTCGCCTTCCTCATATGAACTTGTCGCGACCTGACCCCGGGCCTGACAACCCTGTTGCTATCCTTATATGCCCCTGTCGCGATCTCAAGATTTGTCACTTAACCCCACTTACCTTCTTCAAAACCTAACCACTATACCCGAGGTCTGGTTAAGGTAATATTTAGTGTGTAATTCACATGTCTTGGTCTGATTAATGCATGGTGGACATTTAAATGGCTTAAAAGTGTTAAACCCATTTAAAAAGCTTTAAGTTCACGAACAGTATTCTAATTGCTTTCTTAATGATGTGACTATTCATGTGACTGTTGATTAACTCTTCGAAATGTTCTAGCTTCTTAAATGAGGAATTGTTATCATAAAAATCATGAAATCCATGTTTAGTCAAGTGCATAGTTTCCTTTCATGCTATCATGTTAAAGTGTTTTCTGCGAGTTTGAGACCGATGGTTTGTGAATTGAGACACGCGTACCGCACTACAACTAGCACTGTTAGGTAGCCCCTTTCTTGGGAAACTGGAAACTCTCTACCGGTCATTCCGAATCGGTAGACTAGCGACCTTTTTCCAAGGCCTCCGTAAATCTCCTCTTCCATGGATTCTCACATGGCGACGAGTTGGTTGTACCATTGAAGTTCCCTGAAGATAGCGTGAAGGATCGAAGTGAAGGTGAGGAAAAGATCTAGAAGGGGGGGATGAATAGATCTTTGCCACTTTTGCGGAAGCTTATACAATTTAAAAACACTTTTTAATCAGAGGCAATTTTATCAGTGAAAAACCACAGATCTGATGAGATTGAGTGAGTTGGTAAAATAGATGTGAACAAGTTGATTAAGTGAATATTAACCGATCCTTTGCAAGCATCTAACGGATGAAATGATCAAACCACAATTAGATAATGCACAAGGATTTTTAGGTGGTTTGTAAATCAACTAAGTGATTCCTACATACCACCCTCACACCCCGTGAGGATTCACTAAAACAACTGGGTAACACACCCACTGGAGCCTGACAACTCCAACACTTGAGAGCTTACAACTCACACAACTTCTAGAGTAAGACTACTCTAGAACAACTGAGCAAGACTGCTCAACACAACCTTGAGTTAGACAACTCAAACTGACCACAAACGCTCACAACAACCTAAGCACAATGCTCACACAACTTGAGCACAATGCTCACATAAGACTTGCTAGACACCAACCCAAGACATAGACCTTCTAGCAACAGATCTAGTCGAAAATGAGAGCACTAATGAGAGCTATGCAGAAGCACTTGCATAATCTCAAAAGATATCTCAAAAGAATAGAAGTACAATGAATTGTATTAAATAACTTCGTTCTTCAAGTGTACTCCCTTGTAGAAGCTTGGATTGGGAAGAGGCTTGCAATCGTGAAGTCCAAAACCGATGCTGCACTTTGGAATTGTTGGATCTTCCTTGAATTCTTCTCCAACGAAGGCTTCTACTGGATCTGCTTCCTTGGGATGCTTCAGAGGTTTCTACAGGGATCACACTCCAATTCTCACACTTGAATTGGTGAGAATTGGTCTTCTGGAAGCACATAGAGAGCAAAGGAGGGAGACGACCTCTTGTAGCCGCCAGGAAACTTTTTAGAGGCTCTAAGAGTTAGTTGGGTCTCATCTCTTGATGGACAGCCAATTGGGGTCCTTTTATACCCAAAAGATTCCAAAGATATCCTTTAGGTACAAGGGCACACGATCCTAGGTTGATACCCCATCGCCCTAGGCTGACACGTGGCAAACATCCAATTTAAGTTGCAAACTTTCCGTAGTGTGTCGACCTGCCCTGGTGGTGGTGTCGACACACTGCCCAAATCTTGAAACAGGCTGTTCTGGGAACTGATCCAGTGTCGACCTGCTTTGGTATTGTGTCGACCTACTATCCTGGTTCTGAAACCAGCTGTTCTGGGAGCAGGATCCAGTGTCGACCTGCCCTGAGAGTGCGTCGACCTGAGTAGTCTGATTTTGGAATCTGCAACTCGTGTCGATACACTCTTTGATATGTGCCGACACAGTCTCAACATTTGTTCATCTTTTTGCCTTTGAATTTGGGTTATTGTGTCGACACCATTGTGGAGTGTGTCGACACTTCTTTTGCAAAAAGTGTTTGTACCTGAAAATTAAACACATATATCATTAGTAAAATGTTTTATTATGAGTGCAAATGATAAGTGTGCTTTGAGACATGTTTTTTTGAATATGAATTTTAGGTAAAATGTATTTATCATGTTTCAAATAATTTGCATTCAAATCACATTTGTCATCATCAAAATAGGAGGGAAAAAGATATGAAATTACACTCAACCCAACAATCTCCCCCTTTTGATGATGGCAACATTAAATCCATATGTCAATGAGGTTTTGATGAGGTGTGATTTTAAGCAATTTTTGGTTATTCAATGTCCTTATTTTTGTTCATGTTCATGCTTGTTAAAGACCTTTAAATATGGCACATTCACAATTGATGG